>CM077246.1:27907455-28134955 GCA_039654775.1 Spinibarbus caldwelli | reverse complement strand
AAATGTAACCACAAATTTTGAATGATCTAAAACCAAGAAAAAGCAGTCCTAAAAAAGGTGCTGCAATTACTGTTATAAACCCATGTTTTGTGAACAGTATGTGTTGTGAATCTGTCGGCAGAGATCCTTCATCCCCACTCCCACCCTCTTCACATTGCATGAAACATGTATAAGCTCTGTTCCACCTTAAATGAGAGCATCAGCACAAGCTTGGCTGCCCCTGGCTAATGTTTGCATCCAATAAAGAACAAATCAGCACCCAACTTGGCTCATCTTATCATGCAGTCATAACTGATGATCAAAGAAGTCATAAAGATCCCATTTAATCTTTCGCCTATCTATCACACTGATGTCTTCATCGTCTTTGTGCAGCGGTAATATCAGCCCATTACCAAAGCAAAATAGATCTGGCATGCATACAAGGCGAATGAAGTGCTTACTTTGACGTGACAGTGTGATCAGTGAGAGCGGTAATCTGCGGGAATAAAAAAGATCTCAATTATTCGTTGAGTGTAATGTGGGAGAGCAGCTTCACGCACGCACATCTGCTTTCATATATTGTGACACGCGCTGATAAAACATCCTTGCCAATTTATACTCTCTCTGCTTGACTAATCTCTAACAGCTCCCAGCACCTCTAATCACTCCATCAGCCGCCAGAGTCCACAAGAGAAAAAGAGAGCTTTCCAAATAGAGAGCTATTCAATTGCTACCCAAATGAGAGAGATATTGGAAGACTATCCTCAATTCAAATTACATTTGTAAATGAGGCAAGCTCTTTTAATACGGAGGCATTAGGGATTTTTATCTTGCAGCCCGCAAATATAAAGGGACATTACAGGGCTGAGCATGTTGGCTGCATTCAAAAGCTCAGGTAAATTACAGCAAATTCAGCCAAGAGGAGATGTTTGCTGTGGACCACTGGAGAATGCACCAGTGGAGACCATTATTGCAATAACTTATCTGTGCTGCACCATCAAAATGCATAAAATAACTGACATAACAAACAACCAAAACAAACGTTTTTCAGAGACTGCACGTTCAAAAGTGCACCTCAGCTGATGAGGGCAGAGGGGCAGTGGCTCTAGCCACATACAAAATGTGCAGAGCAGTAGGTCCCCCAGGACTGGAGTATTATATCAAAACTTTGTTTTAAATATTGTCTTAATCCTAAAACTTTCTGCTTGTATCCATGATTTAAAAAAAAATGGTGTGGTCTCAGTTGTTCGGACTGTAAGTCAACCAGGGAAAAACCACAACAAAACAAGACAGAATCAAATATCGCCAGAAGACTTAAGGGATTCAAGCACTATAATATTATGAGCACTAATTAACAAAAGCACACGAGACTCAGTCGCATTTTATAATTACTCCTGCAGGCTAGGGAACAGCCCCTCATGCAACTATCATTACCCCAATTATCATAAATTTCCCTGTGCACCAATTAACAATATGGGAGGGCAGTGCTGCATGTATTTTAAGAGTTATAATTAAGCCAGGCTCTTTTGTTAATTAGCCTGTTCTGACTCTTTGCTTTTTATGCTACTCGTCTACTCATTACCAGAGTCATTTAATTCAATTAGCACCTTAATTAGATGAACAGCTATGTTCTGATGTTGCAAGTCTTGTTGGAGAAGCACGGCATGATTAGCAAAGACAAACATGGCATGCAAATCGTGGATGCCACTGCTGGAGGTGGAATGGAGGTATGGAGATGAGCCAGATCACCCAAAGTCACAGCAAGAGACATTAATGAACACAAATACAAATGGCTTTAAATAATTTACAAATACTGACAAACATCATTGACAAAATGGTTAAGATTTATATGAAAGTAAATGGGAAAGTGTTTCAGATGCCGTAACAGGTCAAAACATCTTTTAAATTGCACCATGTTTAATTACTTTGTTGTAGTTAACTCAAAGGAATAGTTAACCCAAAAATAGAAATTCTGTCATTATTTACTAATCTTCATTTACATTGTTATTGTAACCTGGGATCACTGGAAAAACGTGCCCGCGGCAACTTTTCAGCACAATAAAATGGTTGTTTTTTGCACATTTTGCAATACTTTTCAAGTGAAATGTCAGTGTCAGTTTTTCTGAAACATGAACGTGTGTAGAAACTCATTATGTAATAATTTTCTCAAAACCTAATAAAATCTTGAGCTCATAATGTAATAATAATTTTTCAATGTAATAATTTTTTCACATAATATAATAGGTTATTGTATGAGAATTTTATTACATTATTAACACACTGTGGCAACTTATAATGTAATCACAGTTCATAAGGTAATACCAGCACATAATTTAAAACAATTATTATTATATGTTTACAATATCATAATTATCTTTCAATATAATACATTTGATTATATTATTATATTAATATAATCATAGTTTTATTAAAAAGAAAATTTGGCTTATTAGGCTTATTAGGCTACATTGTGAACTTTTATTTTGTTATAAAAAGCTTACTAATTTTGTGATTATGACATACTTAATTTTTGAGATATAGTCATTTAAATGGTTGTTATAAAAACTTGCTTATATTCTACACAAATGTATAGGCCTAATATATTTATAATTTTGGCGATATGATTAGACAGTTTTATCTTCCTGAGGTAGGCTAAATGTCACGTAACTGACACATTCTTCACAGGCTGTTATACTGATGATTTCCCTGGTTAAAACTGCTTATAGGCACAAAAATGATGCGTGATTGTAAATCGTACCTTATTTTTCAACATATCCTCTGACTGTCCTCTGATGTACATTCATGTTATAACTTGTATTAAAGTGAAGAACTGTTCATTTAACTCGTGCTCCGTGCTGCCGTCGCCTGAGGCAGATAAAGCGATCTATCCCAGACTGCATTTGACTTTGTAAACTTTTATTTGTTTTTTCCAAATTTGTTCATAAAAAATGCCTTCAATTCAGTTCCTAGCAATAATTTTGATCAATTAAAATATATTTATATGTAACCACTGTCGCTGTCATCATACCATGGACATTACCTGAGAAGTTAAATTCTGCATGAAATCAAAATGTACAATATTTATTTTGTTAGCGCACATTGCTAGTCTTTAGGTCAACAATTAATCCGTGCAAGTATATCCTCTGAAAAAAATTGTTTGTCTTGGTAATCTTTAATCAAAATCTGATCATTGGCCACTCTGGAATGGCATGCCTTCTCTGATGACATCAGTTTGACGGCTTGGGCAGAATATGCTTAACCACGCCCCTCCAACCATTAGTTTGCTGCGAGTGAGAGATGAGTGGAGGAGCACAAAAATACAAACCCCGGCCTCTACTCAATATTCTGTTTCAGTTGGAAATACATCACCATACTGAAATCCAGCCGGCAGCAACTTCCGGTTCACGCGGACTTTAAAGTAAATATGTCAGCAAACTGTGCTCTTTCAAGGACGTGCATTTAATGCATGGCCAAAAGTAAGAACATAATCTAAGTGTTTAAAACATGGAAAGTAGGATTGCCAACTGTTCCCGTATTTAAGCAACATTCCATATTAAATCCATACAGAAAGCAGTTTATCGTGTCACACCCAGTTTAGGGAGCTAAACACTCTCACAAAAAAATAAAACCAAAAAAATCAAGAGCACCCTTAGTTGAAACTGTAATAAAAATATATTTGGCAAACTCTTCTGTGCATATTTGCATTTGCGCTCTGGAGAGCGTCAGATGTTTCTATTTACAATGTTTGCAGTGTTGAGCAGTGTAGCTAATCACAGACACGTCCATTAAACCGATGAACTGAGATGAGTGACAGGCTCAGTGCAACTGAAATTATAAAGGGAGCACTCTTTGCACACATACTAGACTATCTATAATGCATTCAGAATTTTAATAAAAGGGTTTTTTTTTCATGATGCTAAGAACAATGGGAACAATGTCCCCTCACTAAAGTTCAGCCATAGTTTAGCTATTCTATATAAATGCTAAAATGAATCTCAATCTCAGACGTGAACATATTTGCTTTGCTTATTTTAATTCTAAAAAGAAATTAATTTGTACATGAAAAGATTAATCCAAGCAAATATGTTCACGTCTGAGATTGAGATTCATTTTAGCATTTATATAGAATTTATAGATTCATTATAGATTCATTTAGGCATTTATCTCTATCTCTTATATATATTATACACATAGGCTAAATAACAGCACAAATATTTCGACTGTCCCTTATACTGGGCTGCTAATACTTTATTATAAGTATAATTATATAATTATGACAATATTACAATATTTTTGGTCAGTTTATAATGTAATAAATTTCTCATGATGTAATAATTGTTATTACATTATGAGATCATGATTTTATTACATTTTGAGAAAATTATTACATTATGAACATTTTATTACAATAATAATGTAATAATTATTACATTATGTGCAGTTTTTACATTATGCGCAGTTATTACATTGATCTGACAACATTTTATTACAATGGTTTTTGTATGTATCGTGGCAGTTCAGAAACTAAATGTCCACTGAGTGGCGCTAAAAGGTTAATGCTCTATCACAGTGCTTCACAACTACAGTCCTGGGGACCCACTGCTCTGCACATTTTGTATGACATTTTGGAATGACGTTTTGGAATTAGCAACAGAGATGTTGGATGAGATTAATTAATCCTATCTGTTGCATGAGAAATTAATCCTACTCACAATAGCGTTTTAAGGACAAACCCGGAATAATTCCTTGAAATATATCATTTGATCGATGCCCTGAGGTGTGGTAACCGTAGTATATACAGAATAACTGACTTTGGTCCTTTAAATTATTAAAAAAAATAATGTACACCCGAGGAATAATGCACACTCCACTTCACATTGCGGCCGCATCACCACCTCGGGTGCATTATTTTTCTAATGATTCAATGGCCTGTCTTCAATTATTCTTTACATAATCTGACACTATAATAATTTGAAAAGGTATAAAAGTTGTTGGTGTTCTGCTGCCTCTAGTTTATTTTTCACTGGAACTTGCAGTGAATTGTATGTATAAGTACATTTTTGGAGTTTATCAAAAATGTAAACTGAAGCATGCTTACAATAAACTGATGCTGTGTTATTCACTATGCAAAGATCTCTGATATACTTGATTCTGATTGGTCAGTTGTGGCATTCTAAAATGTGTTATTCCCTGATAACAACCATCATCAATAGCAACTCTGAATAACATACCGCTCATCCGGGTATCAAAGGCTCTCTCTTGATTCATTCAAACGCAGCTGCTGCAATCTTGCATCTCTCTTATAGTTATCGATTGTGCTGAAAATTAAGTCAGAGCACTTCAGTATTAATAGTACTTTTATATAGCTCATACCATTTTTCATCAGTGTAATAAAGAGTTCAGGCTTTTAAATAAATCTGCCTCAAACTGGATCTTGAAGAATGAAATATTCAAGTTGAAAATCTTTACTTTATACATTGTGTAACTCGTTGAGAACAAAATTATGTGATATTGGTCAATGGAAACCAAAATCGTCAACCGAGGGCTGGGTTCACACTTAATTAAATTAAATTTAATTAAATTTTAAAATTAAATTACAGGCTGATCCAACTTGCATGAATTTCATCAAAGAAAGTCAGTAGTGTGCATGGTCTCCACGTGCCTGTGTGCACTCCCAACAATGTCTTGGTATGCTCCTAATGAGATGGCGGATGGTGTCCTGGAGAATCTCCTCCCAGACCTGGATCAGAGCATCACTGAGCTCCTAAACAGTCTGTGGTACTACTATATGGTTTCGGATGCTCTGATAACATAATGTCCCAGAGGTTCTCAATTGGATTCAGGTCTACACTGTAAAAAAAAAATCCGTAAAATTTACGGTAAAAAAAAAAAAAAAACGCAGCTGTGGTTGCCAGAATTTTACCATAAAATATATGTTAGCAACATTTTAGGTTTTACGGTTTTAACTTAAATTTACAGTTATAAATACCATAATTTCATGAACTGATATAATGTTAATATACCAACCTACTGAAGTACTGAAATCTGTTTTGTACCTTTGTAATACACTGATAACCACCAAAAGCATGTGGTGATGAGTCATATGTTGAACCAAAACAGCTTTTAAATATTAACATATACAGAAGGTGCACAGTGTCATTCACACAAACACTAAACAACATCATGGTAACACTCATGCAACTGAAATAATGCAATAAACATTAATTTAACAACATTAGATGTAACATACAACCCTAATTTACAAAACTGATAAGAAAAAACATAGTTATTTCAACAAAAAAAACAAAAAACAAAAAAAAACATCAAATTTGAAATGTAAAGCAGGGAATTCTGGGAATGTCAATTTACGGTTATTCACTGTAAATTATATGTTCTTTTTCACTTACGGTATACAACCATAAATTTACATGTAATGTCAAATACAGTTTTTCACCATATATAGTTGGGGAACGTCTTGGTTACGTATGTAACCCTCGTTCCCTGATGGAGGGAACGGAGACGTTATGTCGATGACGACATTAGGGGATTCACTTGGGAGCCCCAATCATCTCTGACTTTAAAGTCCGTGTAAAGTCAATTCTGAGAATTGTCTGTAAACACATTATAAATGTTAGAAATGCATTGCTGAAACATGGTACTAAGACTGTGAACTATGTAGTACTTAATTGTGGAGTTAGACCGTTAAACAATTTTTCACCATTTTCGTGATCAGGATTTTTTGGGCAGGGCTAAATCATGACTCGATGGCGCAATTGAGCCACTGAGCATGGCCCTCCCAACACTATAAGAGGTGTGTTCGACTTGAAGCAGCACTGACTGCACAGACTGATCGGTGTGTGACATCAAAGTACAGTGAGAGCTATAGAGAGCAGACGCTCCTGATGCTTTCTAATCGCTCTCGCGGTACTTTGATGCCATACACTGATCGTTCTGCAGCGCTGCTTCAAGTGGAACACACCTAATAACTAGAGCGCATCGTCATCAGTGGTTCACGGCTCAATCGCGAGTTACTGTCATTACCGTTAGTTACTACAGCCTACAGTTTGCTAGCTAGCTATGCCTTCATCATGTATGCATAATAGGCTACCTGGTTGCGATCATTTACAAAACAGTTCGGTCTCCTTATTAAATAAGCTGCTAGTGGAAGACAGTTGAGAGAGACGGCAGCTTTCCCGCTAGTGGGCGTGGCGTCAGCGCTGCCAGTGGACACGCCCCCAGCGTTTGAGAGCAGAGAATACTGCTTATGTTTTCAAGATTTTGATACCTTATTTTATTTACTTGGCGTTTTTTTTTTAAGTATTCGAATTTGGCTGTGTGGTTAATAACACATTTTTCTGTGGTGTGACAAACTCAGAATAACACATTTAATATTGACTTTACACGGACTTTAAGAGAAAACACCAATGAATTTTGGCTAGTGGATTTTGCGTACCTGAGCCACACCCCGTGCATACGGGTATAAATAGGCGACAGGTGCATCCACTCTTCAGGTTTTACACCGAGGAGCCGAGAACTTGTCCCTGGCCGCCAGCGATGGTTCGAGGTTGTGGCATGGGGACATAACGTCTCCATTCCCTCCATCAGGGAACGAGGGTTACATACGTAACCGAGACGTTCCCTATCTGTCGGTCACTTCGAGTTATGTCGATGACGAGATTAGGGGTCTATGGAAAGAATCACAACCTGAACCCCGTCACAACCCTATAGCATCTTATAGCTGGCTGTCTGGTGCAGTCTTAACAAACTGGAGCTGAACACACTCAAAACAGTGGAGATGATCGTGGATTTCAGGAGAAACCCCTCTGCACTCCCCCCACTCACCATCATGAACAGCACTGTGACTGCAGTGGAGTCATTCAGATTCCTGGGCAGCACCATCTCTCAGGACCTGAAGTGGGACGTTCACATAGACTCTATTGTCAAAAAGGCCCAACAAAGTTTGTACTTCCTTCATCAGCTGAGGAAGTTCAACCTGCCACAAGAGCTGCTGAAACAGTTCTACTCCGCCATCATTGAATCCGTCCTTTACACTTCAATAACTGTCTGGTTCAGCTCAGCTACCAAATCTGACCTCAGAAGACTACAGAGGGTAGTCCGGACTGCTGAGCGAATCACTAGTACAACCCTCCCCACTCTCCAAGAACTGTACTCATCCAGAGTGAGCAAAAGGGCTGGCAAAATCACTCTGGACCCCTCACACCCAGCACACTCCCTCTTTGAACTGTTGCCACCTGGTCGACGCTATAGAGCTCTGAGCACCAGAACGGCCAGGCAAAGGAACAGTTTCTTCCCTCAGGCAATCCATCTCATGAACACTTGAACACTTAATAATAAACATGAAACACACAACACTATCATACATTTATTTATTTAACACACATACTTATTACATTTCAAATATGCACCTAACATAACTGTACATACTAAATTGTCTACTTTGTATATTGTGTTTGTGCTATTTTGCACATTGTCTATTTTATATATTTGTATTTATATAATTATCTCTATTATTAACCATTTTTGTCTGTGTCTTGTCTTGTCACTGTCATTCTGTCGCACTGTGGAGCTTCTGTCACCAAAACAAATTCCTCGTATGTGTAAACATACCTGGCAATAAAGCTAATTCTGATTCTGATTCTGATTCATTGCAAATGTTGACAAGCAGCCACGTGACAGACAAATGCCATGCAAAGGTCATAACCTTCCCACCACCCCAGCGCAAATTTGCTGCCCTTGGTACCCGCAGGGACCAGAGGGGAGTATAACTCTGCTGGCGATAGCCAAGGTTGGTTCCTTTCACCACAGAAATTTCTTTACAGAAGGGATTTCAACTTTCAATGAAAGATTGCTTCAAGTCTTTCCTATTTGTTGTTACAGCTTGGCAGTAATGATGGGGAAGCGAGCCTTCCAGAGAAGGGCACTATGGAGGCCACATCCTACCAGTAGGGAGGTATCATGTGGAGATGGACTGACCCAGGCCTGGGGCAGTACTACATATGGAATTGGTCTCTGAGGCAGGTCCTACCTGAGAGTAGGGATAGAACGACTGCCAGCAGAGACTGACAGAATGATCTGTCAAAGGGAAAACACGGGTTCACCGAGAGGGGACCCTTACTGTGGAAGAATACACATATCGGATTGCCCGCAGTGTCGCAGTGTTGACCGTGCGGACCAACACATGCTTGCCAAGCAGCAGCAGCCGGAACTGCCACAAGGCTAGTAGCACTGCCAGCAACTCGAGGCCGTTGATGTGCCAAAGCGGTCGAGGCTTTGTCCAGACCCCCGAGGCTGCCTGCCCGTTGCATGTAGCGCACCAGCCCACACTGGAGGCATCCATCGTGACAATGACATGCCGAGACACTTGTTCTAAGTGGACTCCGGCCCATAGAAAGACAAGGTCCATCCAGGGTCTGAATGAGCGGCAACACGTCGGCGTGATGGTCACACGAACTGTACCGTGGCACCATGCCCATCTAGGGACTCGGGAGTGTAACCAGTGCTGAAGTAGTCTCATATGCAGCATTCCGAGCGGCGTGACTGTGGCTGCGGATGCCATATGCCCCAGGAGCCTCTGAAAGTGTTTCAGTTGCACCACCATCCTGCCTCTGGAGGTTCAATACAGACTGGGCACGCTCATTGGTGAGACGCACCACCACACTCACCAAGTCTAACTCCATACTGAGAAAAGAGTTTCTCTGCACGGGGGAGAGCTTGCTCTTTTCCCAGTTGACCCAAATCTCCAACTGGCTGAGGTGCCGGAGCACCAGGTCCCTGTGATCGCACAACTGTTCTCGCACGCGGTCCATGCTCGAGATAGTTGAGAATCCCGATGCCCACTTCCTGTAACAGAGCAAGGGCGCCCTCCGTGACTTTCGTAAAGAAACGGGGGGGACAGGGAAAGCCAGAAGGGGAGGACCCTGTACTGCCATGCCCGACACTAAAACACAAACCGAAGGAACGGTCTGCGTCGAGGGAGAATCGAGACATGAAAGTAAGCATCCTTCAGGTCGACCACTGCAAAGCAATCTTGGGGTTGGATGCATCTGATGATGCACTTCTGCATCAACATCTTGAATGGGAGCTTGTGAAGGGCCCGATTCAAGACCTGCAGAACCAGGATTGGCCAAAGGCCACCACCTTTCTTAGGTACGATGAAGTAAGGGCTGTAAAACCCCTGCCTCATCTCAGCTGGAGTGACCGGCTCGATTGTATCCTTTGCCAGGAGGACAGCAATGCCCTTGCGCAAGGGAACCGAAGTCTCGAGAACGCCGCTGAACTTGGGAGGTCACCTGGTGAACTGAATCGCATAGCCGAGTCGAATTGTGCGAATGGGCCAGCGGGACGGGCTGGGGAGTGCAAGCCACGCCTCCAGATACCGTACAAGTGAGGATGGGGGAGGCAGACAGGCGGCTTCTGGACAAAAAAGGGGCCGTCCGCAACTTCATCACCTCCTCATGCACCACCAGGAAGAAAGCGATGCCCGGTGCTAGCGGTGGATCAAGGAAGAAAGCGATGCCCGATGCTCACAGCGGCCCGGGAAAGCATATCTGTCAACCCTGGGTCCGATTCGGCAGTGGCGACAACACCCGAGGGGGGCCGCCCCGCCGAATCTTCATCCTCAGAAGACGATTGCCCATCCCCCGATGCTACTATCAACATCTGATCATCTATCGGTGTGCCGAATGAAATGCTGGGCACGCCATAAGACGACACAGCATAATCACCGGGAGCTGCACAGAACAGCTGATGCAGGAGGAGTGAAAGGTCTGTGGGGACTGGTCCGGAGGAAAGGCTCTCACTGTAACCCTCAGATTGCCCAGAGCACTAGCCGATGGTTCTCTGCTCGTGGCAGAGAAGCCAGCACGGGTAGTGACAGAGGGAGCCCCTCCCATCCCTGTGAGGAGAGAGAGGCATGATTGCAGCGCTGCCATGGTCACACGCTCACAGTGAACGCATGAACCATCCACGAACGCAGCTTCAATGTGCTGGATGCCCAGACACTGAAGACAACGACCGTGGCTGTCGACGGAGGATAGGAAACGACTGCAACCAAGAGGACATAGCCAGAACAACGTCTTTAAAAATACGCGAACCGACCGTGATTTACTCTTTTAGGAAATCTGCTCTTTTAGTTGAAGTGCTCAGGGGAATCGCTGCAGACAGGGACACCGCTGTTCGCACCGTGACGCCAACCAGAACAGCTTCCAGAAAGATCGATGAATGGTTTTGTGGAGATCAACACGTTCATCCACTCGGCTCTGAAGCAAAAATCTGAAGAGTGGATGCACCTGTCACCTATTTATACTCGTATGCACGGGGAGTGGCTCAGGTATGCAAACTCCACTAGCCAAAATTCATTGGCGTTTTCTCTTAAAGTCAGAGATGATTGGGGCTCCCAAGTGAATCCCCTAATGTCGTCATCGGCATAACTCGAAGTGACCGACATAGAGAACTTACCGTTAACAGGTTTTTACTGTAGAATTTTACAGTCTTTTACTGTTAAATTCTCTGTCAATTTTTACAGTGTAGGGTGTTCTCTGGCAAATGCCAGTCGGGCCCTCATGCCACCCATTTGTAGCTCTGCCAGTGATGCCAGTCATGCCACTTATTAAATAGCTTTTCACCACATAAATAATTGTAGGAACAAGAGATATAGGTTTGAGATAAAATTTTTGAGTAGATTTCAAGGCTTGTTTTTTTTTTTTTAACAGAATCTTCCTGAATAAATCATGTAAAATCTCCTAAATTATTTAATCTATAACACAATAAATCTAATATTATTAATGAAATGTGCTCATTTAATTTAAGTTGATTCTCAAAAGTCTGTGATTTTGAGTAAGGCCTGTTTGCATTAGTGATGTTCGGTACTTGAACAAATCGTTCTTTTGACCTGGTTCTCAGGAAGTAACCGGTCGAGCCAGTTCACAAATTGAACTGAATCGAACTTTAGTTCTGGGCTGATGACGCAGGGCGCACAGCCAAAGTGGCACGTCCAACTCAAAAAGAACCGAATGAGCCGGTTCACAACCAACTGTCGAAGTTTGCCGAGGATTACCGAGGACTCAACAAGAACCGAATGAGCCGTGGCGAAGTTTGCTGAGAATTACTGAGGACTCAACAGGAACCAAATGAGCCGTGGTGAAGTTTGCCGAGGATTACCGAAGATTCTGATGAGTGAGTTGAAGATACTGTGCAAGCCTGAGGTGTATACTGGAAATATGCTTATTATTTTGACTGCTATTAATTTACATTTTATTAAAACCTGCAAAAACCTTTCTGTCGAGTGATATAAATAAATACAATATTTTATAATATAAATAATTATATATAATTATATAATATAATTAAATAATAATATAATTAATTATAATAGTTTATAATAATAATTATTTAACAGTTACTAGTAATAGTACTATTACTAAATACTAAATACTATTAATACTAAATACTATTAATAGTAATTTAATAAACTTTTAGGAATCTTATCCAAGTTGAAGGCTAGTCAATATTGGTCAGTCAGCCGTATCTGACATGGATCCGCGAATGAAACTGTGACCACAAACACCATTAACACCATTAAGTGAATTATATGGCAATAATCAGCAATATGTTTTCACACAAATAACCTTATTTTCTGAATGTTTCAGCATGTGTTGACACAAATGACTTATTTGAATTTTTCATTGATATAACATAGCACTGAGTTGTTAGAAAAGAAATGCGTAGAGACTTGATAATTTCAAAATGCTTGATAACGTCAGAAACCGATGAATCGGCTTTTTGAACCGGTTCAATGAGTCGATCTGTCTGAAAAGTACCGGTTCGCGGAAATTAATCGGGCTTTTCATCACTAGTTTGTATCTGACTTTGAGTTCCCTATCAGTCAGTCACGTTCGACGTAACGTCATAGTGACTGACGTAATGGTATCTCGCCAGAGAGCCCAATCACCCAATCACCAAAACAAGCCAATGACAGTTGGCGTGCGTGTTTCGCCAAGCGCACCCCGCCCCACAGCGCAGGTATAAAAGGAGAGCGCGTGCAAACGCACATCAGCTTTTCGCTTCAGAGCCAAGCCTTCCTGCTTGTGCAGTCACCAAAGAGAGCGTCTACAGACAGCGAGCGTGTTGGCGTTACGGCGTGTCAGCGGGGGTTGCCAATCCAGTGCTGCTGCTTCTTCCGGGTTGGAAGGTGTGCTGCAGCTCATCAAAATGCGGTCATTTTCTAAAAGAGCAAATCTAAAAGAGCTCCACGAGCGACGGGCGTCTTTTTAAAGATGGCTTCCCGCTCGTGTGTTTCTGGATGTGGTCATTTCCTGGCTTCATCTGATGGTCACGTTCGCTGTGTCTCGTGCTTGGGCTTTCAGTACGCTAAAGCAGCGCTCGTGGATGAGTCATGTTCTCATTGTGGGAACATGACCATCGTGATGTTGCTGTCCAGATACTCCCTCGTCAAACGAGGGGGTATCCCCCTCGCCATGCCCCGTTCTAGTTCCTCCGTTTCTCGGAGGGCTACTTCGGCTCAGGGTGATCCGAGGATCACGGTGAGAGTTTCCCTGTCGAGTGCGTCTCTGCGGGCCTCTCATTCCTCCAGCACATCGCACCATCTGGTGTTTCCGGACGAGCTTGCTGGTTCCTCGGACAGGGCGGGGCCCAGAATTTCGTTCAGAGCGCCAGCGGATGACAGAATGTCAATCGCTGCATCAGAGGGCGAGCTAGGCTCTGGAAAGGATGATTCGGCTGCGCTGCCTTTGTCAGGAAGAGTGGCGTTGCCCGAGTCAGATCCAGAGCTGACTGCTATGCTTTCCCGGGCCGCCGAGAGCGTCGGGCTGCACTGGAGGCCTCCTCCTTCTCATGAACGCTCGAGGCTGGACAATTGGTTCCTGGGGGCGTGCGCCGATCGCTGGCAGCCACCTCCAGTTCCATTCTTCCCAGAGGTGCATGAGGAGATGACTAGGTCTTGGAGGGCACCTTTTTCTGCCCGAAACAGGCCTGGCGCCTCCTCCATCCTCACCACCTTCGACGGTGGGGCGGCCCAAGTGTATGTGGAGATCCCCCCCCGGCAGAGCGCCGCCTGGAGGGGTAATCCACGCCTTCTGTCCAGGGCCTGTAAGTTCACGTCCGCTCTAACGGCCAAGGCTTACAGTGCTGCTGGACAGACCGCTTCTGCCCTGCATGCCATGGCCCTCCTGCAAATTCGCCAGGCCAAGGAGTTAAAGCAGTTGCACGAGGGTGGTGCTGACCCAGGTGTGATGCAGGAACTGCGCACAGTGACGGACCTCGCCCTAGGGGCAACGGAAGCCACAGCGCGGTCCGTGGATCAGACGATGTCCACGGTAGTGGTCCAGGAGCGCCACCTATGGCTGACCATGGCAGATATGAGGGAGGCTGACAAGCATCGCTTCTTAGACTCCCCGATCTCCCAGGCAGGCCTCTTCGGCGATGCGGTGGAGAGCCTGGCCCAGTTCTCCGCCGCACAAAAGCAGACGGAGGGCATCCTGCCCTGGCGGCCCGCTGCTGTCGCACCCCGGCGCCAGCTGCAGCCCCTCCACTTGCTTGTTACCGAGAGTGCCCTCCTGCTGCTACCACCTCCGCTCCAGCGTGACCCCAGCAGCAGCCCTCATACCGGCCACAGCTTGGAGCAGGCAGCAGGAATGCGGCGCAGTCCGTCTCTGCCCCTGCCAGGCCCGTGAAGCGCCAGGGCAAGTGGCATCTCTGGGACGGGCAAACCCGAGGCACTGGATTCTGCTCTTCAGGAGATGGTGAGTCCGCTCCTTTTCCCCGGTGGAGGGCCGGGTGGAAAATCTTTTGTTCCCTGTTTTTGTTGTTCCGCCACTGGCTTTTCAGCCAGTGGTACCCAAACTTTCAAAAGAGCAGTTCCTATGTCTCCGGTTCCTGAGAGGGCAAGGACGGCAGTGCTCGGGACACAGTCTCGACTCCCCCGTCCCCCTCTCCTTTCGCCAGCGGGCAGCAGGGCCTGGTTCGAGGACGCGATGCCTTCTCCCGCGCCCCCTGCCCAGCCGTGGAGCCAGGTAAGTGTCGCATTGCGCACTCAGAGCCCACTTCTGGACGCTCTGCCTTCCGAGTCGGGTCCCTGTGCTCCACTAAGCTGCCCCACCGCTGGTACGTCGGTGGCTCCCCTGGTCCCGCTTGTACGGTCTCTGGGGGCCTGGCTAGCGCTCCCCAGGCCGTCTCGCTGGCTCCTGAGAACCATCAGACTCGGCTATGCGATTCAGTTCGCCCGGCGCCCTCCCAAGTTCAGGGGCATTCGGTTCACCTCTGTGTTGGACAAAGATGCTCCTGTCCTGCGTGCAGAGATTGCGGTCCTGCTGGCAAAAGACGCGATACAGCCGGTCCCTCCAGCCGAGATGAGGTCAGGGTTTTACAGCCCTTACTTCATCGTACCCAAGAAAGGTGGTGGGTTACGACCAATCTTGGACCTGCGCGTTCTGAACCGGGCCCTTCACAAGCTCCCGTTCAGGATGTTGATGCAGAAATGCATCTTTCAATGCGTCCGTCCTTTCAATTGGTTCGCAGCAATCGACCTGAAGGACGCGTACTTTCATGTCTCGTTCCTCCCTCGACACAGACTGTTTCTTCGCTTTGGGTTCGAAGGACGAACATATTAGTACAAGGTCCTCCCCTTCGGGCTGTCTCTGTCGCCTCGTGTCTTCACCAAGGTAGTGGAGGCAGCCCTTGTTCCATTAAGGGAAGCAGGCATTTGCATTCTCAACTACCGCGACAACTGGCTCATACTGGCCCAGTCTCGAGCACAGTTGTGCGAACACAGGGACACGGTGCTCAGCCACCTCAGCCGGTTGGGGCTTCGGGTTAACTGGGAAAAAGAGCAAACTCTCTCCTGTGCAGAGGATCTCTTTTCTCGGCATGGAGTTGGACTCGGTCAACCTCACAGCACATCTCTCAGTAGAGCGTGCTCAGTCGATGCTGAACTGCCTGGAGTCTTTCCAGCGCAAGAGGGCGGTTCCACTGAAACGGTTTCAGAGGCTCCTGGGGTATATGGCATCCGTAGCCACTGTCACACCGCTCAGATTGCTTCATATGAGACCGCTTCAGCGTTGGCTTCACGACCGGGTCCCGAGATGGGCATGGCAACGTGGCACGTACTGGGTCTCAGTCACCCCATCCTGCCATCAGACCTTCAGCCCGTGGTCGGATCTTGCTTTTCTTCGGGCAGGAGTTCCCCTAGTGCAATTGTTCAGGCATGTTGTTGTATCAACAGATGCCTCTACCATGGGCTGGGGTGCCATGTGCAACGGGCATGCAGCTGCGGGGCTCTGGACAGGGCCCGACTGCAGTGACATATCAACTGCCTCGAGTTGCTAGCAGTATGGCTTGCTCTGTGCCGCTTCAAATCGCTGCTACACGACAAGCATGTACTGGTCCATACGGACAACACTGCGACCGTTGCGTACATCAACCACCAAGGCGGTCTACGCTCCCATCGCATGTCCCAACTCGCCCGCCATCTCCTCCTTTGGATTCAGAAGCATCTGAGGTCACTTCGTGTCGTTCATGTCCCAGGCGAGCTCAATCATGCAGCCGACGAGCTCTCACGTCAGCCCGCCATACGGTAGAATGGCGACTCCACCCTGAGGTAGTCCAGCTGATTTGGAGGCGCTTCGGGTAGACCTGTTTGCCTCCCCGGACACGTCCCACTGCTAGCTGTTTTACTCCCTGTCCGAGGTGATCCGCTGGCACGCGCTGGCACACAGCTTGCCTCGGGGCCTAGGCAAATATGCGTTTCCCCCAGTGAGCCTTCTCGCACAGACGCTGTCCAAGGTCAGGGAGGACAAGGAGCAGGTCCTCTTGGTGGCACCGTACTGGCCCAATCGGACTTGGTTCCCCGAACTGATGATCCTCGGGACAGCCCCTCCTTGGCAAATTTCTCTGAGGAGGGATCTCCTTTCTCAGAGAGGGGGCACCCTCTGGCACCTGCGTCCAGACTTGTGGAATCTCCACATGTGGTCCCTGGACGGGATGCGGAGGTTCTAGGTGGGCTACCTCCAGCGGTAGAAAACACCATCACTTCAGCTAGAGCCCCGTCTACAAGACACGCTTACGGGCTGAAGTGGAACCTGTTCGTCGATTGGTGTTCTCCCCGCCAGGAAGACCCCCGTAGATGCCCGATCGTGGTCATGCTCTCTTTCCTGCAAGATGGGTTGGAGCGAAGGCTGTCTCCTTCCACCCTCAAAGCGTATGTTGCCGGTATTGCCGCACATCACGATGCAGTAGACGGTAAGTATGTGGGGAAGCATGACTTGGTAGTCAGGTTCCTCAGAAGGGCGAGGAGGTTAAATCCTCCGCGCCCTCATCTGGTACCCTCTTGGGATCTCCCCTCGGTCCTGTTGGCCTTGAAGGAGGAGCCCTTCGAGCCTCTGCAGTCATTAAGAGCTTAAGTTTCTGTCGTTGAAGACAATGCTCCTCACTGCACTGGCCTCAGTCAAGAGGGTAGGGGACCTGCAGGCATTTTCGGTTGACGATTCGTGCCTAGAATTCGGACCGGCTGACTCTCACGTTGTCCTGAGATCCCGGCCTGGATATGTGCCCTAACAGAGACTTTCCCACTGGATAGTGGAGGCTATAGTCTTGGCATATCAGGCCCGGCGCTTACCGTGCCCCCTCGGTGTAAGAACACACTCTACGAGAGGTGTGGCGTCTTCCTGGGCTTTGGCGCGGGGCACCTCGATAGCAGACATTTGTAGAGCTGCCGGCTGGGCGACACCTAACACATTTGCGAGATTCTATAATCTCCGTGTAGAGCCTGTGTCCTCCCATGTACTTACCTCAGATGGCCAGTAACACCGGACCTACTCGGTGTCAAACACGCTTGCTGCGCCATTCCCCTCTACGGACCGGATATGTGCACTTTTACTGCTTCTCAGTTCAGTTCCCCTTGGCGAACCCTGTTGAAGTTCCTCCTGCACCCTAGGCAGTCAGGCGTGGCGGAGCGCCAGACGCCAGGTCCAGCACTCGTGTGTTTGCCCAAGGTCAGCCCTTGTGCTGGGCTAGGTGCCCGTGTGTAGTGATTCCCCTTCGGGTGATCCCACATGTGTATTCTTTCACGGCATGGCTCCCCTCACGGTGAGCCCGTGTCTTTCCCTGGAAGAGACCTTCTGCCGTCTCTGCTGTGTATTGATCTCACCCCAGGCTGGATGAGTCTACCTCAAAGACTTCCATATGTAGTACTGCCCTTGGCCAGTCCACATGTGTAATCTCCACATCAAACCTCCTTTATGCAGGATGTGGCTTCTGTAGCGTTCCCCTACTTGGGTACGCTTTCCCAGTGTTATCCATACCCACTGTACGTAACAGCAGTGGCTCTCATCTCTGCCTAAGCCCTGTCCTATCTTCCGTCCCAACTGGTGTGGGGGGACTTGCCAGCTTCCGCAGGGCACTGGAGGGGGTCAGCAATAGTGGCGTTTTCATAGGAATCCCATTACGTCAGTCACTATGACGTTACGTCGAACGTGACTGACTGATAGGGAGCGTCTCGGTTACGTATGTAACCCTCGTTCCCTGAAGGAGGGAACGGAGACGTAACGTCCCGTCACCACAGTTGCTGTACCACCACTGTACGGCCGGGGCACACAGTCTCAGCTCCTCAGCGAAAAACTGATGTGCATTTGCACGCGCTCTCCTTTTATACCCGTGCTGCGGGGCGGGATGCGCGTGGTGAAACACGTACGACAACTGTCATTGGCTTGTTTTGTTAACACTCGAAGGTGATTGGGCTCTCTGGCGAGATCCCATTACGTCAGTCACTATGACGTTACGTCTCCGTTCCCTCCTTCAGGTTATTTTGTACAATTAAAAGACTGTATACAGCCAGGCAGCTCAAATAAAAAAAAAAACTAAATAAATAAAAACTGCACTAGCATTAGCAGTTTTACTGCTAATTTTTACTAGCATTAGCAGTTTTACTGCACTAGCATTAGCAAAGCCACTGCTCATTGAACAAAGCATCAAACCTCTTAGTGGTAGTACATGTAGTTATCCATTACCAAGCTCTACTCTTCTGCACAATGGTAACGGCAAAAACATCTACATAACAGAAACTCTTTCAAATGTCAAACATATCTGAAATTAAACATTAACAGATGTTTCCTATTACTCAAAAACATACAAAGTAGCACTTAATTTTTAGCACTAATAGCACTAACATTTATTCTCCATATCCAGCCATATGCAAAGCATGCTGGAAACTAACGATCACTGCAAAATTGAGCTAATTCCCTTAAAATAAATAGGTAGCCTTCTTTCCTTAATTTTTTATTTATTTATTTTTTTTTTCAGTTTCATCAGTTACTTAATTCAAGCTTCAAAACTGCTTAAGTTCCCTTATAAAAAATTTTTAAAAAAAAAACGAGGAAAACATCTCTTGTTTTGTTTTTTTTTTTGTGAAAAGTTCTCAATATTTTCTATACAACACTGAACCACAATTTATTTAATAAAATATGCACACTATTTTTAATTATCACCTTAATTTTTTTAAATGAAAGTTATAAGACCCATTCTTTTTTTTTTTTACAGTGTTCGGAAAAACGCATTATTTGATCAATTCTCATTGTGCCCCTAAAGTTTTTTGCACACATTTGCCAACTTGTGCTGCTAGGGGACAAAAAAAAAAAAAAAAATCATCAAGCCCTGTTTTAGACGGAATATAAAACATATCACATTGTAGGATGCTTTAGCCACTGCTTGACATGTTGTGCCAACAGCCAAATACCCACAGCCATGTATAAACAAAATACTATTACTTTTTCAGAATATTAAGTAGGAACATGGACATTTATTGCAAAGCGCTACAGTTCCGGCTTGCCGTATTAGCCCAGCGCTGAGACTGACATGTCAGATTAAGAGTAAGGGATTGGAGCAGAGGTAGTCTACTCTCACATCCCTGCTTACTCCGATAAGAAAGCCCATTCGATGACATGGAGGGACAAACTCAATTAACTATAATGGAGAGAGGCCATTTCAGCCCTCTGTTGACGGATGGCTACAGAATTCAGTTTTCTTGCTCAGAGAGATCTTAAAACCCGCTGAAAGGACGGGAGACAACAGGGACAAGCTGAATCAAAGGCTATCAATGAGAAATATCCTAATCTGTGGATTAAATGCCTCGTGCCCACAGTTTAATTTGAAGTAGAATACAAACCATCTCGGCAGAGTAACTCAAGCAGTTTTGTTCAGTAAAAGGATAAAAAGAGTAGGCCGGATAAAGAAGGCAGGTCAAGCTGGAAGAACATTGGGAAAACATCTAGTGCTACAGACTGTCATCACTGATCAACAGTGTGAAGCGGATAATCAGAGGTAGATGGCATGTGCTCAAAATCCTCTGGTGTCACACATTTTCAACAAAGCCTTGTCCAATGCAACAAATCATGTGAAAAATAACATCTGTTGCACTTCCTTATAGTACATCTTATTTTAAATGTCAATGCTTCTAAATTATTATTCTCAAGGAAATTCTTATATTATTACATTAACCTGTTGCTGAACATACATGTAATGTATGTGAATGTTTTTGTCAATCTCTGCACTGTTAAAAAAGGTACTGGTTATTTTCTGCCAGGACATTATCCAGTAATTTTATGGATATTTCCTTTAACCCTAAAACACAACACACGTGCAAAAGTGCAAAATTCAAAATACAGGTAACACACCTGTAAAAAAATCAATACGGAAAATTAGTTTATATTAATATAGTACATTGTGGCCTATTTTATAGTGTATCAACTGTAAAATATTTTATGTATTAAATTTCACTCATGCATGATCTTATTTGAACATTACCATTCAAAAGTCTGGGGTTGGAAAGATTTTTAAATGTTTTTGAAAGAAACTTTATGCATTTATTTGATCAAAATATAGCAGTAATATTGTGAAATATGATTACAATTTAAAATAACTTTGCTATTTTAATATATGTTAATCATGGCAAAGATATATTTTCTGCAGTCAATACTCAATTCTTAAATGCTGCATTATCTGTAAGAAATCATTCATAAATATGCTGATATGTTGATTTTTTATTATTATTATCAATGTTGAAAAGAGTTGTGATGTTTTTTTTTTGTTGTTGTTGTTGTTGTTGTTTTTGTGGAAACCTTCATATTTTTCTGGATTCTTTGATGAATATAAAGTTTAAAAGAACATTATTTAAAAATATATATTTTAAAAATACACATACTATAATTTCCCTGGAGTATCCGAAATATTTAATAAAATGGCCAGCTGTCCCTATTTTGAACTAAAGAACATGGTTAATGTTTCTGGGTATACTATTAAAATGTAATTTTAGATTGCTATGAAGAGATCTTTTAAAATGTGGTTAACAAATTAATTCCAGGCATAGAATTTCTGCTTCCAGTAATATATGATCAGATAGTCAAATCATTTAATTTTAGCATGAATTTTAGTAATAGAGTTTGTGTTACCATACTATCAAAATAGAGAGCACAACATGAACTCATAATAATTAAAGATGGCAAATTCTATGGAGATTTAAGCTCACATGATTAGTCTGAAAATACACTTTGAGGAAAAGATGATTTCTCACTTCATTAGATGCTGAAAAGAAAGTATAATCCCAATTTTCTTGTAGCTAACTTCAAATAAAACTTTTGACACCATTTTGACATTGTAAACCTCACTAAATATCAGAACAATCCTCAGAAGACCTCATTGTAGCCATAGTCTTTATCAAAGCTATTACTGAAACCTGAACTGACTGAAACAGCTCCAAATACTGTTCTTTCAAAATAGCATTATTCACTTTTTCTATTAATGACTGTGATTTTTCATTCAGTTACTGTAAATATTAAGCCACAAAGAAGTCTCCACAGGTATGACTAGACTTTTTCCAGTAGCTATAACAGACAGAAAATCGCTGATTTACTTTTTAAAAATCCTGTTCATTTAGCTGGCTTCTAAAATCTTTTAAATCCTACAAATTCAGTCTTGAATAAAAAGCTTTGGCGTGTGTTTTTGCAACCTACCTATGACAACTTTGTGTTTGAGATGAACATCAGGTCAATTTAGAGCATAGAATTGATTTATTACACGTAATCCCATTCAAAACTTCATTATTTTAAATCCAGAAAATGTCCAGGTAACTGGAACAGACATGGACACTGGGCCACTTCCTAAAATAAAATGTTTTCACTGGCCACAAAGAACAGAAAAAAAGAAAAGAAAAACTATACATGTTAATTTTATTTAATTTAGAGGTAAAGTTTTATATTTACATATTGTTAATAATTGTAATTACTAAATTATAACATATATATGAACAACATGAAACATAGTTTTTTTTTAATTAGAATAATTAAAAACTTTATAGCAATAATATTATTAATTATTATTATTTTTTTTCCATTTACTCATTAAGTGCTAAGTTCCCTTTACAACGAAAATGTACATAGTAAGCTGGCTCGAAACCCAGGCCAGTGGGTGATTCTTAAAGCTGAGCTCTGCTTATTTGTTTATCATTTGCTATTGAGAGAAATGCTATTAAAAATCCATTAGTACAAATCAAAATCCACAAATGCAGGTAAAATGTCTGCTTTCCAAGTAAGTACTGCTTGACATACTGATGTTAGTAAAGAGTAAACCTGCTCTGCAAATTGTAATCCTCTTTAACTAACCCATAATATTTCAAGGACAAGCTGTTTTTCTATTCCAGTGTTGATTAGTTTTCTACCACTACTTCAAAATGATTGCTCTCACTTAAAGGGTTACTCCACCCCAAAATGAAAATTGTGTCATTAATCACTTACCCCCATATCGTTCCAAACCCGTAAAAGCTTCGTTCGTCTTCGGAACACAATTTAAGATATTTTGGATGAAAACCGGGAGGCTTGTGACTGTCCCATTGACTGCCAAGTAATTCTAACTGTCAAGGCCCAGAAAAGTATGAAAAGCATCGTCAGGATACTCCATCTGCCATTAGTGGTTCAATCTGAATTTTATGATTCGACAAGAATACTTTTTGTACGGAAAGAAAATAAAAATAACGATTTTTTTTCAACAATTCGTCTCCTCTCTGTCTCTCCGCGTCACCGTAGCGCCATTTTAGAGATTATCCACCGAACACAAACTGCGTACGCTCTTCTGTATCAGCTGCAACACAAGGATGTGCTATTTTCGTTCAAATCAAAGCGGAAATACATGTAGAATGTAGAACGTAGAAGGTAAGCCATCTGATTGTTAACTGGTTGTGAAATTCCTCCCTTTAATTAATTAGTGTAATAATCAAGTTAATGGGAAGACATAAATGGTGGTCTGTGTGTCTAAGTGCTTAAATTACAGTGCTTTAGTGATCTTTAAACACAATTCAAGGAGAGATGTAGGAACAAATGAACCTTGAGATTGTTTGGCCTTAATTTGGAAGGGCTTCAGTAATCATTTTAGGAAGTAGCTGTTAATTTCCCTAGTTTTTTTTTTTTTTTTTTTTTCCTTCTTTTTTGGTGAAGGCAAACCAAAATTCTATAGACAAAAATCAATTTTTGTGTCTTACAAATTGTATTTCTCATCTTTCAGCTTCAGAAAAAAATAAAACAAACAGTGCCAGAGATGTCCTATCCACTCCAGCCTTAAGAAACAAATCAGCCACATTACTGACGCCCCCAGTGGAATGATTACAAGAAAAAAGGGATCTTCACACCACCACCATCCCGACAACCTTCCCAGACGAAAAAGGCTGACTGTCAAAACAGCTAAACAATAGAGTGGGCTTGTAAGTATCCTGCTTGTATCAACTGATAAATGGGCCGCTCTTTAAGGAACTTATCTCTTTAGGACTTGCAGCATGAGGAATGGCATCATTTGTACTGTTTGCCTGGCTGGACGAGTCAAGCTGGATCCATTTAAAAGATAGTGAGATACTGTCGACAGCAATAGACAGGGTAATTGCAGAGCCACTACTGTGGTATAAATTACATCACTCCAAATGGCAGAAGGGCCCGCAGAGAGCGGGAAAAAAATCTGACAATTCACTCCACCTGCCACCCTACCATCGCTTATCACTGCTTAACAGAGAAAAAAGAGGCAGGTGAAAAAAATTAAGTATTGATCAAATTAACAGTTTTAGCAATCTGTTTAAGATGGGTGGGGGCAAAGGAGATGGAACAATTAAATTCCCCAGACAATATAATGTCTGGGGATAACTCTCAACCTCCGGAGGAATATCTACCCATGAATGACTCAAAAGGTATAGCCCTGCAAAACTAAAAAATAACAACAGCCTGTTTGAAGACAATGCTTATAACGTGGGATACAAAAGCTACAACATAGGGTTTGCAAAAAAATATCTAAATGCTGGAGTTCAGAGCATATTCATAAACAAGTCAGTGAAGAAAATGTGAGGGCCTTCTGGTTGCTTATTGTCACAAGTCTGTTTTCAAGTACAGTCAAATCATAATTACAATAAAGCATATTATACAATATACAACATAATATACAAATAGACAACAAAACATAAGTATTTTGGAGTAAGTCCACATTGCTGAGGCCAAACATATATTTATACTTTAACTTTGCAAAAATTGTCTGGTACAATTTCAGTCTGACTAAAGCATTTACATGACATTAAAAGGTCTTTATGATATTCTGTTCTCTGAATATGACTTGGCCCTTTACTTTCAAGTCTAATATGCAGGGTAGGGAGTTTCTTCAAATCCAATGGTGATTGCCTTGTAAGACATTCATCTTTATTTTTTCAGACACACAATCTAAATTCACAAAGCAGCTGGCTGCAACCAAGACTCACAACCCAGATGTGTCTGACCTTAGTGGCAGACAGATAAAACATATTAGGTTATTATTTTTCCGCCCCATAAAATAATAAGTAAAAGCCAGCAATTAGTGATGAGCCATAAATCTAAATATTCTGATGTGTATTTCAAAGATTAATTGTTGCCACCGTCTATATGCATCTCCGGAGATCCTTTATTTGGATGAGCTATATAATACTTCCCATTTTAAAAATTTTCCTTATCGTTGTTCCGAAGAGAGGGCCTCATCTCCCACAAAGGGGCTACGGGACAATTTGTGTTCTGCATGGTGGTTTTATGCATCACCTGCTTGATTTCAATTTACATGTATGTCCTAGGTTATGGTTATATTCATTTGGCTGAGGTAGTTAAATCAATGGAGTACAGTGTAACCTTCTCCGTCAAGACAAGTGACACATTATGATGCTTTAAAATGGACCCTTGTGGCACTGGGCAAAGGTAAATAAAAGGCTTGTTTTCCATTTGTGTAATTTGTTTTGACCTGAGCTCTTCAGAATCAGAGGAGCAGCACAAGCTATGCTATTTTTTTTTTTTTTTTCTGCACATTTTATCTGCTAAACCACATTCGGTATTGCCATTGCCATCATTTTTTATTTTAAAAGGGAGATTGTTTAGTTAGGATTTCACATTTTTGGAAGATATGTAGATATAAGATAACACATAAGAAATGCATACACATACAAATATTTAAAAAAAATAAAAAAATTATGTATAGCTTAAATCCATGGCAAACAAACAGATATATTTCAAATGATGATATAAATCAAAAGTTTTCAAATCACAGTCTGTTTTATGAACATTCAGGCACATTTGTCACACTAGAAACAGCATTATCACAGTGTTGTCTCTTCTAGCCATTTCTGAAATAGCCATTTCTCAAAAACAATAAAAAAAAAAACATAAAATAAATAAATAAAAAAAATCCTTTTTCTAAACACAATAATATATTTTCAGATGGGATGCCTTTCCTTCAATGCATAATGCCTTTAACAAAAATCCCAGATCTGTGTTGTAAAAGGTCTATCTCCCTGGCTGGCTGAACTGCTTTAATTCCCAGACATCTTATAGTGATGGCTTCAATTTCCAGGGATTTTGATAAAATCGTGCAGTCTCTCATGTATTGGGATTGAGCACCTCGCTATGGACGTCGTTTAATGAAGTGTCAGTTTCAGTGCCTAGTGTTTGACATAACCTCATTCAGTGCACTTGTGATAAATTTGAGCCTGGCAATCATAAAATATATAGCTATAATTGTATTAATATGACTTAAAATACTACCCATTTGTACCATCATTTGCCTTC
The DNA here is from genome assembly GCA_039654775.1 of Spinibarbus caldwelli. NCBI lineage: Eukaryota > Metazoa > Chordata > Actinopteri > Cypriniformes > Cyprinidae > Spinibarbus > Spinibarbus caldwelli. The sequence goes on along the minus strand of CM077246.1, from coordinate 28,108,841 downwards.
CATACGTAAGCTGCTGACAATACAAGTTATAAATGTTTCACTATTGTTCCCCTTTAGATTGAATTCACATTCACCCCATGTTGTAACTGTAAGCTAATTTATTAAAATAAACGATATTATAGATATTATATAGATATACGATATTAAAGATATTATAGATACTAAATAAATTATTATAGAGATATAGAGATTTCATTTCATTAGGATCACTTGAATTTCTCAAAAAGTCATTGCAAACAGTTCTGTACTCATTCAGTGAGACTATCACAGACATGCGCTAGGACTTGACTTTAAGTTACGATGAAATGGATGTAGCGCTAGATCTTTCCTTTGTGACATACGTCCAGCAGGGGATGATTGGCCCCCCCATCAACACCCTTGGGCTAGAGTACTGTCAATTTACTTAATGCTCAATGTCACTGAATGAGAGCTCTGTCACCACATCTCTCTTCGTGGAATGTGAAAGCTTTATTATATATTTTTTTTAAATATTGCCCTGAGTCAATTTTTAGTCTCACTACCTTTGTGCGACTGATCAATTTATTATATGTAACTTCGGCTGACTACTGAATAGCTATGACTTTCCTGTGTTATTCAGCAGTGGTGTCACATATCATGTTTTTTTTGTTTTGTTTGTTTATTTGTTTTTTTTTCAATCATCATTGCATTGAATTGCCTCATATATTTTAAAACTTTTTAAAACAAACAGAACTTTGATCATAAAACTGAGCATTTAAATATCTTAACAAAATTTTTATTGGGAGCTATAAAGTGGCTGATATTTAATACAGTTTATCTAAGTAGCTGCTATACTGTTATACAATCTCATTAATTTAGAAGCTATCAAAATTTCAATTTACATTTGGTCATATAAATAACATTATCTTCACCAAATGCATATTTTTGACCAGTTTGGGTCTCTGGTTCTTTGGTATTTGTTTCTTGGTTCCACTCCATTTTAAAAATCCTAAAATCGTCTCTGAAATCCGGGTGTAACTGATTATCAGAAAATAAACAAAATAGTCAAACAAAAGTAAAAAAAAAAATAAAATTAAATAAATTAAAATTAAACATACAGTACATGGATAAATGGTTCACAATAAGACATGCATGTACAAAGTAGATGGGTGAATTTTTTTTTTTATTTCATGCCAGCTTGGGTTAACTGTCACTGAAAAACTGGATTACACATTCAACATTGTGGAAAGCAGAATACACTATACAGACAAACCTGTTTGCAAATCATCATAGATTATTTATAGATGATTGCTCACACTTATGTGTTCACTTTACCATAGTGCTTACATATGTTTAGCTTATAATTTAAACTATAGGATAACAGGAAAATTGATCTCTAATTTGCCTCTGTGAAAATCAAATGTAAGCCACATTATTTTGAACACTAATTGCAGCATATCTTAGGACCACTTTCCTTGTTGAGATCTTCCTATGCTTTGTAATCAGCCATTATCAAACAATCATTAAATAACATTTCTGAATTAAATCCCCACCTTTAAAGGATCATTATTCAGGTTGTGGAATAGCCTTCCTGATAATGTTCGGGGTTCAGACACACTCTCTCTGTTTAAATCTAGATTAAAGACACATCTCTTTAGCCAAGCATTCACATAATGCATCTCATGATCTTGTACTGCAGTTATATCTGATCAAACACGCATTATTGTTCTTTAGCTTGGATTGAACAAATAATTGTTGCTTGGTTGGAACAGCAGCTACGCTAATTATGTCTCTATTTGTTTCTCTGTTTCTGCCACGGGATTAACATCCCGTGGTAACTAGGATTTACACAAGCTTCAGTCTGGATCCAGAACACCTGAGAAGAGATGATGCCAACCCCTCAGAGGACCTCAGATGAAGCATACCCTCAGACAACATACAGAACTACCAAATTTCACCATAAGTTAAATATATTAAGTTTCTACAATATATAAATATATTGTAGAAACTTAATTTCCTGTAAAGCTGCTTTGCAACGATTTGTATTGTGAAAAGCGCTATACAAATAAACTTGAATTGAATTGAATTGAATTGAATTGAATCTTAAGAAAATGTAAACTCAAGTGCATTCCCACAAAGTTATCATGAACAAAAATAAATGGTACAAAAAGTATCAATTTGGATGTCCTGGTGGGCAGTGTTTGTTCAAGTAAAGGAAACTATATTAAGAATAAATGTAAGAATATTTTGTATTCATGTTCTTTATCTTTTTTTTAAGATTGTTCTAAAGATAAAACTTGAGACGAATATGAATTAATTTATTGCAATGTTTCAAATATTAAGCACGACAACAGAACACTACATATAATAGGCTACATGTGTGAACAAGAAGTGACAACATTGATCAATATTGTAAAAATGATTGTTCATGATTATGCTTGATATAGCTTTTTGCTAAATTTGACATTCAGTAACAACAACAAGCTATAGGAGTGTTTAGGGAAGCCTGAAATAAATAAACTTTACTTGGAAACTTCTGTTTGGTGCTGCTATAGTCGTGCAGAAATTGATAATTTTCAGAATTTGTTCAAACGTAAACCAATATAACATTAAAATGCAATTCATGAATGCTGGTTCAATACTACATTGTGGTGCATGTTGTACATATTACACCTATCAACACCCATTAGCCATGACTGTATTAACAATATAGTATGGCCTCGCTTATATTATTGCTTAAAATACATTATGTACTGCATTTCACATTAAGCAGCCCTACCAGTATTTTTTTTTTTCATGTTTTCATAAATGACACTGCATTATAAAGAAAGCACCATTCTTTACACTCATTGAGTGTCTGGCCATCAGAGAAAAACACATGATTTCATCTGACAGCTCAAAAGAATCACTTTCCTGTTCTAAAACTCCCTCAAGCAGGCTGATATCTGCTTGTTTATTTTGTAGCTGGTAGATGACCATTGTGTGAGCCCCTTTTGTGGTGGAGGTGCTAAAGGATATCTCACAGGTCACATCATTCGAGGGAGGTTGATGACTCGGTTAGATCTCCATCACCCTCCACTCAAGCGGAGAATATGTCCCTAGCAGAAGTACATTGTTTAGATGGTGATGGGATAGGGTACAGGTGATAGGCCGCTGACAGCCATTTCCTAGGGAGAAGCCTCTATTAGTCCCCTGTTTCCTCTTAACTTATGTTTGCATTGCTACAGTCTGGTATAAGTAATGTCAGTACTGTCAGCCTAACTATGTCAATGCGTCATCATGTAACAGCTGGTAAAATTCCCTTATACATGCAGTGTATCAGAGAAAGAAGCATCGCTCCATTTGGCCTTTACATAAAACATCTGCATAGTGCACACTTTGGTCACTACTTCTGTTCTGAAAGACAAGGCAGATGGAACTTTGCAAAAGTAGATTTGTTGATATATCTTTTCATTCTACCTTTAAAGTCAACATGAAATGGCACACAAACCATTTTAGTCCTTTTTCAAGCAGAACAGGACATTCAACAAGAAAAAAATGACTTGACTGCATCATGAAAATTGGGCACTCCATACCAGAATGGAGGCAAGGTAATGAGTTTGTTGAATTATTTTATTTATTATTATTTTTTATGTTTTTATTTATTTTTATTTTTTTTTTTTTACACCCAATCTCAAGAGAAAACACAACTATTTTAAGAGCTGATTTTGTATGCATTTGCACAATATGATTTGTACAAAAATATACATTTTTTACACAAAAAGGCGAGCACGAGGGTCCACCTCTAAACTTGTAAGGTTGTAAGAATTCATATCAACTAGTCAAAAAAAAAAAAAAAAAAAATTTGTGGCAACATGAAATAGTGATAGTTACAAACTGCCATGAGATTGAGTTGAGCAAAAGCAAACAGCACTAATGAAACAATCCTGTACTATTTTTCTTTGCTTTAATAGTCAGTTAGCACAAGAAACTCTTCTTTGTGGCTTTAGGTATTTCAAGAGATGTCTGACACAGTGATGACCACAATTCTCTGAGACAGAGCCGAATAATCCTGACAACTTCATAAAGTGCTGAGGTGAAGAGGTTATACACTTAGTGCACTGGTCGGCTGTAATTTAAAACAACTAGCCCTTAAATTTCTGTCTGCTTTTTCCCCCAACCTTCATGGGTTTCCCTGAGTGAAAGTTTTCAGGAGGACATTACACACTAGAGCAGGCAGCAGATTGTGTGAGATTACGACAACATTCCGGAGCAGCGTCGGCTCTGTAATATCTCCATGTTTGCAGTCATGGCCTGTCACCCCAGCTGACCAGTGGGGACGCCCGGTGGGTCATGCCCATGCCTCAATCAACTTCAAGTGTTATTAAATAGTGACCTCCATGAAGAAAAGTACAATGTAATGATAGCTTAAACAAACACAATTTATCATCCTCCTCACGCTGACATTACTTTACCCTACCAAACTCAGCCAAGCAGGCACAGTGCAATTGGCTGTGTGGCCAGTCTCTGACCCAAAAAGAGGCTCGCACAATCCTCTGTCCACAGTTCAGTTGTGTCTATTTACTCAGATGGAAACAAGGATTCAGACAAATGTTTGGCATATATGCTATATAAATATACTACTTAAATTATTATACACTATATTAGGGCTGGGCGATATGGGCAAAAATTCATATCGGTATTTTTTGGCCGATTTGCGATATATGGTATATATCTCGTTATTTTCATTTTTGTATTTGGATTTTAAAAAATCTGTATCTATTTAATATATATATATATATATATATATATATATATATATATATATATTTATTTCACTTACCGCCCAATGTTGTCCAACAAAACAATACATATTAAAGGCTATGAAAACAAATAAACTGAATGTAACCATGTAAGCCTTTATATTATGTCCAAAAAAAGGGTTATAATCACATTTCATTCTAACATTGTAACATTGCAATCTAAATACAAAAATAAGGTTTTTAAAGCGGAAGTTAAATTCACTAAACTAAAAATGAAAAGAAATGAGAACAAAATCAAAGAGTTGTGTTAGGCTATTGTGATTACGCCATTACAGTCACTTTAGAGTCAGTGCAATCATAAAAATAGACTTACTTGTAGGTTTAAAATTCTACATGTCACATTTATTGTCCAACTAAAAAAAAAATTCCGCAAAATGTATATTTTAGTCAGAATTATTGCGCTCCTATTTAATTGAGCTCCATCTGTTTGGCGCGCGGCGGCGCTCGTTCACTGAAGTCTGTGAAGTTTAGCGGAAAATCTCAAAGCAGAAGGCTCATGCACTCCTGACAGCAAAATGGAAATATTTCCATGACTTTCTAACATTTACAGACGAAGAATATACCTGTGAAATGCAAGTTATGCATTTAGGAAAACAGCACATCTCAAACACATTAAACAGCGCTAGCATCTCTGTCAGCGGCACACGCAGCCTTTCTGTCAGAGCATCTGATGGGCCGAGCCGCTTAAACTATGCGAAACTATAAACTATACTATGTCTTATCAGTTTTTAAAGGCCTTAATATGAAGCTTGTCACGTTTAGAACAAACTGGATTATGCACTTTCTCCGCAGCAGCTCAGTCTGTGTCCTCCGATATATTTTTCAGATGCGCTTGTATCAAACTACTGTATTTCGATATAAACAGTATTGCCTCATATCGAATCGCTTATAAAGAAAATATCGATATATCGTATAAACTCGATATACCGCCCAGCCCTACACTATATAAATATTTTAAAGATTTTCTAAAAAGTAATAGTAAATGGTGATTGGAAACATTTGTGAATACAAGACAGAAGTGTTACTAAATTCTGCTATAGCAGTAAGATCTCATGAAAAATGAGATTTCTCAAAGGTCTTACTCTTTTTACAGCTTCAGACACTCCAAGGTTATAGCATGGAGTTCCTAATTGTTTGTCATTTAATTATCAACTTTGTCTCAGATAATATCTTATTATCATATTAATCATATTGAATGTATTTATGATAATATATTAATCTGAATAATTTTAAGTCATCTTGGAAGTTTGCTGGGGCCCCTTAATGTGGGATCCAGGGCCCTGATTAAGAATCACTGACCTACATACATATAGGAATCTACTAGCACAGAGACAACATACCATTGTGTTTTCCACAATAGCGTAAAGCAAGCAAAAAAATAAATATATAAATAAAAAAATAAATACTTTTCCACGCCTGCTCTGTTAATAACTCAAACTTGTGCTACTTCCACTGTGTAGCTGGAGTTTTATAACTTTACTACCATTACAGGTATAAAAAGTTTGCTTTATCAGTTAACCAATAAAGGCATTGTATTGGTCAGACCCATCAAACAGGTCATTCGGGAAATGATGTGCCAAGTGGATTTTTATGAGTGTATTTTCCAATGTAGTATACGCTGCGGGTCAATGCTAAGCTGAAGTTGCTTGACACTTCATCTATGGTACTATAATTTTTTATAAACACTATTGACTTGGTCTTTATTGATTTGTGTGAATGTTTCACACAAATCATTTTGCACCAAATCAATAAAGAAATCTTGTGGAAAATTTATATTAAAAGACCTTTGTTTGCCTAAGTGAGTTTCAGACAGGCACACTGAATGCTTTGCTGATTAATTGAATTAGTTTAAATTTGGGAATGGCAAGTCTATTAAACAATGCATTCTTAAATCATGCACTGCCACGTATGATTGAAATGAGATTTTCAACACAATAAAACGCTGCTAAATAAATCATATATGCATTTTACACAGTCAGAGAAAAGGAACATAACTCTCATGAAGCAACGTCTTTCAATCTTTATGTTCAACACTTACTGATGGGTATTCGCCTGCAGAGGTGCCAGTTGCTTCTTACTTTTAAGAACATTTTAAGCTTTATACAAATTTACACAAACATTACAAAAAATGAATCTGCACAGAATGGATCTGTACAGACAGTACTGGGGAAATTAAGTCATCTTTACTACAGTTGTCTATTTGGCTAAAATGTGTAATAATCAAGCAACATGATAATTTGTGCATCACAGTTTAATTTGCAGAGTCTAAAATGTGCTATGAGCAAAACATTGATCTGTTTAAACATACCAACCAGCACGACAACAACTCCGGTGATTTTGAGCCGGGATTATATATTTGTCTAACCATAATTTCAAAATTTTCACTAATTCTGTTTAGTGTAGTAGTTCCCAAACACAATTTTAGGCAAAATATTTCTGTATTACCTCTATAATTATGACAAAGCTGCTTTTTTTATTAACAGAAACAAACAGAAACAATAGTTATTTAGAGAGGGAAAACATTTTTATGAAGTTATTACTTTTTTAATCTTCTTCTTTTATAAATATCTAACATTAACTGTATTAAAAATAATATATTCAAGTCATCCTGCAGCTCCCTTGGAAGTCTGCTGAGGTCCCCTAGTTAAGAACGCTAGTGCTACTGCTGGTGCAGAAATCACACACTTTACACACCTTTAAGGTAATCGGAAAATTGTGGCACAAATAGAATTTTGGCAAAAAAAATATTTATTTTTAAATCACAGTGTTATCACTATTTTATATGGCACACAGTCTTAAAAGTACTTAGTCAAAACTCTAATCTAGCAATTGTTAAAAATGTGTAATTTTGTGTGAAATGTCTTTGATTTAGTCATGTCGAGGAAATGTCTCACTGTAGTGAACTGAAGGACTGCTGAAGGAGTCTTTTGTTTTTTATGACTATCAGTTGATCATTGCTGTTTAATTATGTCAGGTGGATTTTGGAGTAGATAACATGCTGTTATCTCCCAGTGAAAGGGCTAGAAAGGATATCAGAAAGATAAGTCCTATTCCAGCACACACGGCTGCTGTTCAAATATTGTAATGTTCTTTTATCTTTCAAAATATTTAATCTTCTGCCAAACTGATGCAGAAGAACAGTAAAAGAAAGCATGAAAAAATGTTTTGATAACTGTCTATGTGGCATATTTTTGCGTGTCTATAACCACAGGTGCACTTAGTCTTCAAACAGATAAAGTCAATCATGAAATAAGGGGTGGGGGTAGAGGAGAGGCTCATGGCAAGAATAATAGCCCAAAGGGATTAAAAGATCACATGAGTCAAGAGGTGTGCTAAACACCATAAAATGCAGAAATGATTAGGCTAGATATACCTCATGCAGCACTCCACACACAAATGAGAGCTATAATATGATATTCAGGACAGGGTCATTCGAAGTTCTGCAGTGCCTTTTGAACTACATGGATTTACACAAATATGCAATGGACAGCTAGCTGAAATATATATATATATATATATATATATAAATATAATACAAGTGTGTGTGTGCGCGCGCGTGTATATGTATGTACATATATGTATGTATATATGTAAATATATGAAGAGTTTATTTGCAAAAACAGATAACACGTTTTTTTTAATTTTCAAAAATCTTGTTTTTTATTATCTTTTATTTTTATTGTGTTTTATTGTGTTAGTTAGCTGTAATTTTTAAGGTGGAATGTTTTAAAGTGACACTATCAGCTAACAACACAAAACATCACAGAATTCATCAATTCTTTTGCTGGCACTTACTAATGATTAAGTATTGTTGTTTTTCCTCAAAAATGGTGTTACTTACTGGAAGATGATGTTATGAAGAAACTGGATTTTGTTTATAAAAGTCAAACAGGAAGGATATGCATGTTAAAGGGAAAACATACAAATGGATACATTGAAAAAAATTAATTAGAAAAAAAAATACCAATCTGGGGCCGCATTCATAAAATATTCTTAGGAAGAAGACAACAGTTAAGAAGACTTTTTCTTATTTTCTAACTTAATAATAAGGCTAAGAATACTTTGTATTCACTAAAACATTTCTTAATAATGCACTTATCTTTTTCTTAAGCTTGTTCTAAAGACAAAACATTGTTCTAAAAGACAACGAAGAATTAAAATAAACTGAGATAAACTATTACAATGCTTTCTCATCTTAAAAGTGTTTAGCTTTATATAATTATAGATTTTATAATTACGTATAATTATATATAAATATTGAATAAAATATTAAAAATATATATAAAATAAATAAACACATACATGCATACTGTCAGGATTGTCTTGTGTGTCTTGTGTTCCCCTCCTCTTGTTTGCCCATATTTAGTTTGTTTCCTGTTCCTGTCATTATTAGTTAATTATTGTCCAGCTGTGTTTGTTTAATTATGTCATTATGTCGTGTATTTATAGTGTGTCCTGCCCTGTGTTCCCTGTCGAGTATTACATGTCATTCCTGTCTGTGTTGTACTTACCTGTTTGGCTTTTCATTATAGACTTTAGTTTGATTTATTCCACGTCTCCCTGTTCCTGCTTTCCGTCTCCCGAGTGTGGAATCGTGACAATACTCGACCAAAACAAAAGTAAGCGGCGCTCCCTTCCCCGTGTTTTTGTTTCCGGTTAGAAAAGTCTTTGTTCGTTTTATTCTCCTGCCGTGATGGCAAGCCCGCCACCGCCTTCTGCGGCTGGTACCCGTCAGCTGGACGGATTTCAGCCTGGTTCGGCTGCCAAGCAAGCAGCTGTTCGCGGCTTATTCAAGGCTGCCGCCCGCGGCGAAGTCACGCAAGCCCGCCGGCCGCTGCTCCCTCGGCGCTCCTGGACATGGAGCTGTCCCAGGGATTCTCAGCTCCAATCCTCTCTCCTAGGGCTGCACAATTAATCGAATTTCTAATCGCGATTACGATTATGGATGCCACGATTGCATAATCGTTCAAAGCCGCGATTACAAAAATGAACAATAAAAAAATGCCCTCTTGCATTATTCTGTGTGCTTAAGAGGTGTTTGCAGCGAGGGGTTTAACAAACTCAAACACGCTGGATAAAAGACATTTTGTCTAACTGATAGTTGTCACTCTGTTGCGCATGATAGATCTGTTAAACGCCAAACGTGTCAAAAGCTGAACAAAATAGCGGTACTTGTTTGAACTGCGCGCCACACGGACCATTTATCCGCTCGCCTCAAAAGAAAACCGTGTAGCGCGAGCTTAGAGTGTATGCGTTTATTACAGTGACCAGTCGCGATCACGCACTAAACAACGCTGTGAAATCCAGTAAGAAGCACTCGAGTTCAGCGCAGCGTTCTCCAGTACAATTCACATCTCTTTAATTTAAACTAATTTAAAGCCAAATAAATCGGAGCTGTTCTTATCAACACTGATGCAGAAAGCAGCAGAAACCGTGCAACAGCCCAGTTAGAAGGTTTCAATCCACAAATCACCCACATTTACCATAGTTTTACTGTAGTAACACTAACGGTAACGATGGTACGGTGGCAGGAAAGTAGGATATTCATATTGAGTATTATATTATTAATATACTAAATATGTCAAAAAAGTAATGGAATATAATTACAATTTGTTAATTATTCCATCAGTTGATGTGGATTTGTAATTGACAATGTCTTTAGGCCAGTGCTTCCCAAATCTGTCCTGGAGGACCCCAAGCCCTGCACATTTTGTATGTCTCCCTTATCTAACACACCTGATTCAACTCATCAGCTCATTAGTAGAGACTGCAAGACATGAATTGGGTGTGTCTGACAAGGGAGACATACAAAATGTGCAGGGCTAGGGGTCCTCCAGGACAGGTTTGGGAAGCACTGCTTTAGGCTACAGTTTTTCAGTGTAAACACCATAGAAACCATATAGTTAGGCTACTTTTTACAATGGTAATAAGGTGCTGTACTTTTGGTTATGACCTACAAATGTATAAAAGATGAGGCAGTTACAGTTTTCACAATGGTACTGTTTTTGTTAATGAAAATAAATGTACATCTGCATCCCAACTCAAGCTCCTGTTCTAATGTGCATTTCTAAGAGAAAAAACTTGTAATATTACTATTACATGTTCAGTGCTACCAAATCAGGTGCTGGTGCCACTGCTCTCGAATGTTAGTCTGGAGCCCTGATAATATAAATTGTACTGTAAAATGTTACTGTAATTTGAAATTTCATCTGTTTAATTGTAAGTTAAATATATAGCTTTAGTAAACCATTTTTTCTTTATTTCTCTCTTAGTTTTAGTATAACATTATTATACCATGCAAAATTTTTACCTTTTTTGTTTAAAGAAGAAACCAAACCAATTTGAGGCTCAATGCTATAGAAAAGCAATAAAAGTTCAGAAAGAGTGTTTTCAGCCTTCCCAGCATAAACAGTCCCGATAAAATATTTGTTATTTAGGCTAAGCATCAACATTCACAAACCACTGTTATTTTTAACAGAAAAGCAAGCATGGGCTGCTGCCAGCATGGTTAGGCATGGCAAAATGCGAGCAGCTTCCTTTATTATCACTAAAAGCTGACATCTCAGTTCATCTCGATCTCATAAAGCTCTGTTATAACACAATGAACATATGCACAATGAATCTTTCCCAATGTCTACAATTCATGTATTAAAATGAGACTATTCGTGAGCACGCAATTTCAGCACTGTGGTGAGTCACCTCTGACTGGCCATTGCATTCCAGAAATCAACAGCTGAGTCTCGCTACATTGCGCAACCCTTTAAACACGTTTTATAAATAGAAACTCTGCCTAGCTTGCGCATGTTAATCATTTTAATGTTAATATTAGTTGTTCCTTTTGCTTTTGTGCAACAGATAAATAACAATTTATATGTTTTAGACATTTTATGTTTAGATAATTTCTATTTTGTGGGAGTCCCGTGAATAATTTAATTCTCCCGCATCCCGCACACACACAAGTCTCTTCCCGCCCGAACTCGCCCATCAAGAGTTGTCCCACGCCGCACCCTGTTGCGTTGGGTCCTGCGGTACTCCCACGGGAGTGCAGGTCTCTAGCTCCATTTCCCAAGTCGAGCCAAGGAAGGGCTCCAGTTCCCGAGTCGAGCCCAGGAGAGGCTCTAGTTCCCGAGTCGAGCCCAGGAGAGGCTTGTCTTCCCCTTCCTCTTGTTTGCCCATATTTGGTTTGTTTCCTGTTCCTGTCATTAGTTAATTATTGTCCAGCTGTGTTTGTTTAATTATGTCATTACATCGTGTATTTATAGTGTTTCCTGCCCTGTGTTTCCTGTCGAGTATTACACGTCATTCCTGTCTGTCGTGTCAATGTTCCCAGCCTGTGTTGTACTTACCTGTTTGGATTTTCATTAAAGACTTTAGTTTGATTTATTCCACGTCTCCCCGTTCCTGGTTTCCGTCTCCCGAGTGTGGAATCGTCACACATACATACATACATACATACACACACACACACACACATTTCTTGTCATGAAATGTACTGCATAATAGTAATGACCCACAGACAATGGATACACTTAGAGCTGCTAAAATGACACCATTTTTATAAAACTGGAACAGTTTCGATAAACATTTCTGACTTACCTTCAAAATTTTGCAGTCAAGTGTTACATTCACAGCCTGTCATTACAAATCTGTCAGAATCTGCCCAATGTTTGTTAGTGTCTCAAACTTAAAAGTCTAATAAAAATACAGTCTAATCATTATACAATAACAAATATCAATATTAAAAATAACATCAAAAAATAATCAACTCACAATATATTAAAATTCAATACTAAAAATGCCATGGAAAACAAATACAGGTGCATCTCAAAAATTAGAATATCGTAAAAAACTTTTTTGTAACATTTCAAAAAGTGAAACGTTCATATTTCATATAAACTTTCAGCTCATGAAAGTCGAAAATCCAGTATCTCAAAATATTAGAATATTTTCTAAGATCAATCAAAAAAAGGATTTGCAAAACAGAAAAGTTCAAGTTCTTTAAAGTATGTTAATTTATGCACTCAATACTTGATCAGGGCTCCTTTAGCACAAATTCCAGCATCAGTAAGGTGTGGCATGGAAGCAATCAGTCTGTGGCACTACTGAGGCACTATTGAGCCTTCAGCTCATCTGTATTGTTGAATCGACTGTTTCTCATCTTTCTCTTGAAAATATCCCATAGATTCCATATGGGGTTCAGGTCAGGCATGTTGGCTGGCCAATCAAGCACAGTAATATCATGGTCAGCGAACCACTTGGAAGTGGTTTTGGCACTGTGGGCAGGTGCTAAAGTCCTGCTGGAAAAGGAAATCAGCATCTCCATAAAACTTTTCAGCAGATGGAAGCATAAAGTGCTCCAAAATCTCCTGGTAGACGGCTGTATTGACTTTGGACTTGATAAAACACAATTGACCAACACCAGCAGACGTCATGGCACCCCAAATCATCACAGACTGTGGAAACTTCACTCTGGACTTCAAGCAGCTTGGATTCTGTGCCTCTCCAGTCTTCCTCCAGACTCCAGACCTTGATTTCCAAATGAAATGCAAAAATTACTTTAATCTGAAAAGAGGACCTTGGACCACTGAGCAACAGTCCAGTTCTTTTTCTCCTAAGCCCAGGTAAGATGCTTCTGACGTTATTTCTGTTTCAGAAGTGGCTTGGTAGCCCTTTTCCTGAAGACGTCTGAGCGTGGTGACTCTTGATTCACTGACTCCAGCTTCAGTCGACTCCTTGTGAAGTCCCAAGTGTTTGAATCAGCTTTGCTTAACAGTATTCTCAAGCTTGCGGTCATCCCTGTTGCTTGTGCACCTTTTCCAACCCAATTTCTTCCTTCCAGTCAACTTTGCATTTAATATGCTTTGATACAGCACTCTGTGAACAGCCACCCCTTTCAGTAATGACCAGTCTGTGACTTACCCTCTTTGTGGAGGGTGTCAATGATTGTCTTCTGGACCATTTCTAAGTCAGCTGTCTTCTCCATTATTGTGGTATCATAGAACAAGATATACCTGGAATTTATATTGTAGGGATGGTCATTTAATGAAACTCAAATATAAATATTGTAATATTTTGAGATACTGGATTTTTGACTTTCATGAGCTGTAAGCTCTAATCATAAAAATTATAACAAAAAACTTTTGAAATGCTTTACATGTAATGAATCTAAAATATATATGAAAGTTTCACTTTTTGAAATGTTACAAAAAAAAAAAAAGTTTTTCACAATATTCCAATTTTTTGAGATGCACCTGTACATCTTAAAATGAGATTTAAGGATTAGGATGGATTAAGTGTGCAAGTTTAAAGCAACCAAAGGAAATCTCAAATGACGCAATAAACAAACGATGCATCCACAACATTTTCACTACATCCTGAGGGAGTAAGTACACATGAGCTATTGGAATGGGAAATCGGATGCTCCATTAGCAGCGGATTTATTCAATCAGCTAGCTCACCTCTTAATTAAAGGAACTAATTATGCTATCGAAAGACTTCTTGGCTGGTGGCTCCAAAAGTGGGTTGGCTGGCACGCCATCCACCTCTTACCTCGCTGAAGGTGATGACCTTGTGATAACCCTTGTGTTCATCAGTCAAATTACTGTCCCCAGTAATAGTAGTGCCAAAGCACTGGAACAGTGGGGCCAACTAATCTGTATTCAAATTACATGCCACCAAACAGTAAGGTGGGCCGTGCAGCCATAACTCAGCCGCCGTGCATGCTGGGGAGGGAGCTCAGCAATGGCCACAGCCCCCTCCCTGCAAATCAGATATTATCATACATTTCCCAGGTGTATGACAGGCCTTCTGGGGAGCGAACGATATTGGGAAAATTCATCATAAGTCTCCCTCACAGCCGTAATGGTCAATTTAAATTAATTACAAGTGAAGGGCTGCATGGGGCGGGTCAGTCTGTGCAGCACTCCTGCACTGAGGCAAAGCCACACAAAGAAACTGCTTAAATTGTTAGAATATGTTTCTGAATTTATTTAGATTGGTGCTTGCAAACATTGTTTATGGTGTAATATTGTTTAAGGGCCTGTGTTTGGGTTCACTATTTTGGAGTAATATCTTCATCGTGATGCTTAACAAATAAGTTAATGCACATTTAAATAGTTATGTAAACCTTTAATGCATAGTAATATATTTAATATATATTTATATTAATTATCTGTTCTACTATTCCGCGATGACTAATTAGCCAGCATGAAAACAAAATGAAGGTCTTTTCTGATCAGAAAAGGTTTCATTTACATTTGCTGCCATATTTCATCTACATGAGGCTCAAGAAAACAACCATGAGAAACCAAGCAAAAACAAACACCTCATTAACAAAAAATAATTATTATAGTCGTAAGTAAATTTCCATAAACAGCGTGAACTTACATGCGGTGCGAACGTCGGTATTTCTTATTCCATTTCTCGATTATTCATATCCTTTTTTTCGTTAATGAACACTAAGCATAAACAATTTAAAGAGTGAACAAGAGGACGGGTGTATTAAACAACCTGCATTTACTACAAGAAATTATTTTAATGATCAACCCCCCCGACGCTCTTACAACTGGCGTGTTTAATTCATGATGTTTTGTCGCCACCTTTCGGTTATACGAGATGTAACCACACGTCATAAAGTTCTAGGATAAAAATGGTACACTGAACCTGAAATTCATTTTAACAAATGCTTTATATTTGTTATCAGACGTTCGTGACATTCTATGGCGATTGCCTGCTCTTTTAACCATTTTATAATCCCCTATTCCTCAAATACACCATAAACAACTTTACATTTCACAGGTAAATAATGAACAGGTTCTATTAGCAAGTTCACTGCCTGGCCAAAAAAACAAAAAACAAAAACAAAAAACAATCGCCATTTGGATGTAAATATTCAAATACTGAAGAGTTTAGGATTGAATCATTATTGCAATGATTAACATGTTTCTGGCATGTTATATGTTTTGCAAAAATTCTTTTAACCCTATATGATGCAGTGTGTAGCTTTTTACTTCTCAAACAACCACGTTGGAAGACATAGTCAAGTCAAGTCAAGTCAAGTCACCTTTATTTATAATACCTTTATAGCGCTTTTAACAATACAGATTGTGTCAAAGCACTTAACAGTATCAAATTGGAAGACAGAGTGTCAGTAATGTATAATGATAAGATTAAACACTCAATTTTCAGTTAATGGCATTTCATTATTGAATTCAGAGATGTCATTGTTTAGCTCAGTTTAGTTTAAATAGTATCTGTGAAATCAAATTGACAATAATTGCTAGAAATTAAGTGCATATTATACATAGTATACAAGTACATATTCCAGGATGACAATGCCAAGATTCACCCACCTCAATCTGTGAAACAGTGGTTCAGTGAACATGAGGAATCTTTTTCTTGTATGAATTGGCCACCACAGAGTCCTGAGCTTAACTCTATTAAAAGTGTTTAGGATGTGCTGGAGACAACTTTACAGGGTGGTTCTACTCTCCCATTGTCAATACAAGATCTTGGCCAAAAATGAATGCATCTCTTGATGGAAATAAATGCTGTGATGTTGCATGTTGATGATGTCAAAACAATGCCACACTGAATGCATAATATAATCAAAGCTAAAGTCAAAGTTTTTTGTTTGTTTTTTTACACTGCAGTTATTTTCTGGCCTTGATATAATAGACAATGTGTATCATGCATTTAGTACACATGACTTAATAAATAAATCTGTAGTTAAATTCTCTAATCAAACACCACAATTACTTTGGCAATGAAGAAAATTTTTAAAATAGATAAATATATGAATAATTTTACCATTTTCACAGTTTATTCAGAAAGGCATCAACAGTGACATTGTTTATCTGAAGATAAACAGTTTTTCACAGAAAATACGAATGCTACACACATACATGCTGTAGGATTCAGTGTCGATCTTCACATACTACAGGATTCCCTCAACTTATCGCTGTCTGGCAAGAAACCTGAACTGTTTGGTTGGCCATCTCATTACATGCTTATAACAAATTTAACAACATATATCTGAATGAATAACTGATCTGTAGGTGGGCCAGTAAACAGACATAACTGCTCTGGTCACTTGACTAAGGCTCAGATTTAGTGAAACAATGCAGCACTGGGAGTTTCCAGCGTGAGCCACTGTGTATCCACAAGTCCAGCCATTCCTGCTGAGCCATGGCCAAGTAGGACTCGGGTGGGGAGGAGGACAGCAGCTCAGGGGTCACTGAGATCTCAGCTTGTGTCAGGGCCTGCTGGCATGCTGCCTGTATGTCCATACTCTCCAGATTATTAAGACTCCCTGCCGCCTGATCCATGACCTGTGCACTGCTTGGTCCTGAGAAAACAGGACACACAGGTATTAACATAAAGCTGCTGATGTCTGTTCACACAAAGCGAAGTCTCATTTGACTCAAGTTCTATTTTTATATGAAGTGGGTAACCTGTCACATGACAAGCTGAATACTACTCACTTTTTATCCTGCTAAGCCTGCTGTTGTTAGACACTTTGCCTCAAATCCTGGCTGACAGCAAATATCACATTGCTACAGTGCTGTTTGTTACTGAAACTTTTGCTTTCGGGTTGATGCAACAATCATGCCACTAGGTGTCAATATACAGTAAATCCAGGATTATATTGCCCAGTGCAATAAATGACAGAGTGCACCTTGAGGTAAGATGACTCATTAGTCTATTAGACTATTAACCAGTCTATTGACCAATGTTGTATATTAACTCTATTAAATCAAAATTAAAATTCTAAAACTAAACATAAGATCAAGATGTACAGTATCTCACAAAAGTGAGTACACCCCTCACATTTCAGCAACAATTTTAGTGTATCTTCTCAAGAGACAATACTACACAAATGAACCTTGGATATATTTTAGAGTAGTCAATGTGCAGCTTGTATAGAAGCACAAATTTACTGTCCTCTAAAAATAACTCAACATATAGCCATTATTGTCCAAATAACTGGCAACAAAAATGAGTACACCCTAAGTGAACATGTCAAAACTGTGTCCAAAGTGTCAATATTTTGTAGCAGCACCATTGTTTTCTAGCACTGCCTTAATCTTCCTGGGCATGGAATTCACCAGAGCTGTACAGGTTGTTACTGGCATCCTCGTCCACTCCTCCATAATGGCATCACGGAGCTGCTGGATGTTAGACACATGGTACTTCTCCACCTTCAGCTTGAGGATGCCCCACATGTGCTCAACAGGGTTCAGGTCTGGAGACATACTTGGCCACTCCACCACCTTCACCTTCAGCTTCCTCAGTAAGGCAGTTGTCATCTTGGCGGTGTGTTTGGGGTCGTTATCATGTTGGAAAAATGCCGTTTGGCCCAGTTTCTGAAGGGAGGGCATCATGTTCTGCTTCAGAATGTCACAGTACATGTTGGAATCCATGTTTCCCTCAATGAACCGCAGCTCCCCGGTACCAGCAGCACTCATGCAGCCCCAGACCATGATGCTACCACCACCGTGCTTGACTGTAGGCAAGACAAAACTTTCTTGGTACTCTTCACCAGGGCGTCACCACACATGCTGAACACCATCTGAGCCAAACAAGTTTATCTGAGTCTCTAATTCATGCTCTTGGACAGGTTTTCTTCAGCAAACTGGTTGCAGGCTTTTTTGTGAGCCAGCTTCAGAAGAGGCTTCTGCAACCTCTAAAGCAATGCTGGCAGCACTCATGCATCTGTTTTTTGAAGCCAGCTTCTGCACCTGACGCACAGCGTGAGAACCTAACTTCTTTGATCAACCCTTGCAAGGCCTGTTCCGAGTGGAACCAGTCTTGGAAAACCTCTGTATGACCCTGACCACTGTACTGTAACTCAGTTTCAGGGTGTTACCAAACTTCTTATAGCCAAGGCCATCTTTGTGTAGAGCTACAATTCTAATTCTCAAATCCTCAGAGAGTTCTTTGCCATGAGGTGCCATGTTGAACATCCAGTGGTCAGTATGAGAGAATTGTACTCAAAGCACCAAATTTTAACTGCTCTAATAAAAGATAAACAAATTTGTATGGTCCTGTCAAGCAGACAAAAACATGAACATGATGAATAGGACATGTGGCTTTGCATGGTTAAACAACATATAGCTGTTATCACTTAGGGTGTACTCACTTTTGTTGCCACCTTTTTTGACAATAATGGCTGTATGTTGAATTATTTTCAGAGGACAGTAAATCTTTACTGCTATACAAGTTGCACATTGACTACTCTAAAATATATCCAAATTTCATTTCTATAGTATTGTCCCTTGAGAAGATATACTAAAATAGTTGCCGAAATGTGAGGGGTGTACTCACTTTTGTGAGATACTGTAAATATTATAGTTATAAAAGATGTTTTTATTTATGCCATCTCTCTGATTAATAACATTTTGGCTTGTAAAAGGGGCATGAATTAAGAAATCAACTTTGACTTGATCATTTGACATGTAGAGGTCATTTGTGCTATAAAGACATCCTTTAAGTTTCAGAACTCAAAACTTACTCGTTTGTCTAAAAACAGCTTTTATTGAAACTAAGCTCAGAAAATGACTGTTTCAGATTTTGTCACATTATGACAGTGCGATGAAAGACCGCCTCTGCAGAATCAGATCAAGGCCATCATTGCATCTTTGGCCCCACCAAAGAAGATGAGAAGGAGAGCAGAGCAACACAGGATTATATTGAATTTTCAATTGCGTTTTCCATATGTGGACTCAAAAATTGTGACATAATCCAAACACAACTGCAAATCTTGCATTATCACTTGCATTTTCGCTTTTACCAATGTACCGTGACTGCTAAATTTTAAATGCAAAAGCAAAGTCTATTTGCAACTGTATTTCCCATTGTAACCTGCCAAAACTTGGAATCACAATTCCATTTGAATTTCCGATGCCTTGCACAAAAACCTTTCAATCACTGTCAGGGGTGGGACTATACTATGGACAGTGTTTGTATTGGGAGGTAATGTCACTCACAGATGATTGTTCTGAATGCTTTGAAAAATGGAGGTCATCGGTAAAGGCTCCGCTAAAGGCAGCTGCCAATCCGATAGATGCATGTGAAGGACCAGACAGTGCAACCTGGGTCTCCTTATATTCTTGGCACCTTGTACATAAAAAATTCAATTGTTTTTACCCCAGATGCAGCGACTATCCCCTGCTAACAGCAGGAGCCACAATGGTATGCACAATAGTCATTAACCAAACACACATGAGCAAACAGTGCAAATCTACACATATTATATTGTATTTTATTTCTCTCTTTTAATCCGTAACGGAGCGCACGTGCAATGGCACTTAAGTGTTGCACCTGCCTAAAAATCTCTCACTGTTTACATTCCGATTGATGCATGTGACCATACCGAAACTGCCTGCCCCAGATGACATTTCACTAGTCAGATTTAGGCGCAGCTGTCACAGAACATGCCACAGCTAAGGTAAGTTAACTTGATGTTAAAAATCATCATCAAAAATGCATCAATCGCGGTGTCCGGTGGCTGTAAACAGTGAGAGATTTTGTGGCAGCCATGACGCTTACGTGCCACAGAACGCATGCTCCAGAACGGATTAAAATGGCTGAGTAAAATATAAGACAACATGGCAAATAGGGGGGAAAAAAGTGTATATTTCCACTGTCTATTTGCTTACGTGCATCAATTGGAATGCAAACAGTAAAAGATTTTGAGTCAGGCGCGACGTCTAGGTTCAACGGGACACATGCTCCATTATGGATTAGGATACCCAGGTTGCACTGTCTGTTCGTTCACACACACATTTGTCAGATTGACAGCTGCCTTTAGAGGAAGCTTTACCAGTTACCTCCATTGTTTAAAAGCAAAGCGATTCGGCTGTGAGTATCATCACCTCCCAATAAAAACACGGCCCATAGTATAGTCCCAACCCTGAGACAGATAGACAGGTTTCCTGTGTAAGGCATTGGAAATTCATATGCTAAAGTATTTGTGATTCCATTTGAGTTTTGGCAGGTTGCATGCGCGATGCAGAGAGAGTGGAAAAGCAAACATAGTAATTAATATTGCTATTTAAATATGTACTTGTAGGACATGGGAAATACAGTTGCAAATGGACTTTGCTTTTCCATTTGAAATTTGGCAATCACTGTGTATTTGCAAAAACACAAACAGTAATGTAAGATTTGCAATCACATATGGATTATGTCACAATTTATGCGTCCACATATGGAAAATCCAAATGAAAATACAATTTGCAATTCCATTTGAAAATAGTCCGGAATATCCTTCCATATGCACTGCTCTAAGAACGGCCCTGTTTATCAGTGACGAGAGTTCAGGAATCTTGCCATCAAAATGATGATCCTGTAATGATGCCGTCTACACTGCACAATGAATCTATAATTTACATTGCGTTTACACTGTTAGCTATACTGCATTTTTGTGCTCTTAATCACAAATATATAGCTTAATCAATAAAAAAAAAACAAAAAAAAAAAACACTGTAATTATATTCCATTACTCCTTTAATACATGTCTACAGCTGCGCTGCTGTTTGAATTTTGAGTCGAGCGGATAAATGGCCCGTGTGGTACGGTTCAGATGAGTAGCACTGTCTGTTACACTTCTGGTGCATAAACATTATATCGAACATTTATTGAACTCTTGTTGTCATTTTATAAAGGAAAATTATATCATTTTATCGTTTATATCATTTCATCACCCAGCCCTAGCCTATAAATCAACACTTTTCACAATTAAATGTTGACAGCTGTAATAGTAAAATCTATACATGTAATATTTATTTCATATGAAAAAAAAATATTGTAGCCAATTATAGCAGTGGGCATTTACATTGAAGACTCACAGCAGTCACGCTTCTTCCAACAGAGTATTCAAATCAGAGGGCTAAAATCAGGGTAGAAAATGGCCTTTTATGTATAAATTATGACAATTTTAAGTAATTTGATCTTTAAAAAAAATACTACCATTATAAGTGCACCTCAGGAAACATTATGAAATAATTTTAAAAAGCAACTTTTTTTAAATTTTTTATTTGAATGAACTCACAGCAGTGTCTGAAGGGCTCCCAGCTGTGAGAGGGCAGGTAAGGTTTGGCCATAGGCTGCTGAAGCAGGCACACGATTGCATTATCCACCTTATGAAAAACACGTAGTGACAGCAGCTTCTGGTACAGCTCATCTGAGAGGCTATATTCATCTGAACGAATGAGATCTCGAATCAAGTCGAAGTCCCGCTTCAGCTGCAGAGCTCCCTGAATACTAGTGGAAATGAAGAATTCACAAACATGAACAGGGAAAGTAAATGGGACATAAACCGCTACAGTAAGACAACTGCTTCACCACGTTTACTAACCTAAACTTGATCTTCTGTTTAAGGATGTGCTCCATCCAGGCCTCCATGAAAGCCGTCATAGCCTCAGTGAGAGCAAGAATACGAGAATCATCAGGCAGAGGCTGAACACCCTCCAGCACCTGACCAATCACAATCTGAGCTGCAGAGACTGCATAATCACTAGGACTGCTGGGCAGCTCTAAAAATAATGTACAGCATTTTAAAAATATTTAGGAGGATTTAGCAGTCTACAAGCAGACCCAAACCACTGTAAATTTTCATTCATTGCATCGGTACCGGTTTTGTGATTGATCCTCCAGTGCTTTGCTGATGGTATGGTTTGCTCAAAGATCTCCACAGACATTTTCTTGCAGTCTATAGAAAAGGTCCTCAGAACAAGATCAGAGGAAGCCTGCAATATCAGACAAACAGAGTACTGTGTTAAAAAACAGATTTAAACAGATCTTTAAAGAGGTCATTTCATGTATTATTTTAATGTTTCCTTGTTGTTACATTATAATGTTAATGCCACCTGTAGTCACCATCTATTGATTTAGTTTAGTTTAGTTTTTCTTTTGAGTCAGTTTTTTAAACTTTTGAAAGAAGTCTCTTATGCTCACCAAGGCTGCATTATTTTGATTGAAAACAGTAAAAATAATGAATGAATATCGATGTTATTGTGAATGAATATTGTTATTAGATTATTTCATATTTAATATAACTGTTTAAAATGTATAACTGTATATTTAAAATAATTGCTTTCCATTTTACTATATTTTAAAATGTAATATATTCCTTTGATGCAAAGCTGAATTTTTAGCATCTTTACTCCAGTCTTTAATGTCGCAAGATCCTTCAAAATTAATTCTAATATGCTGATTTGCTGCTCAAGAAACAACATATATTATGATGTTGAAAACAGCTGTGCTGCTACATTTTGTGGAAAGTTACTTTCTTAGAAAGTTCAAAAGAACAGCATTTATTTGAAAAAGTTTTTTTTTTTTCCCCTGTAATTTCTGACCAATTGAATGCATCCATACTGGGGGAAAAAACGATTAGTTTCTTTCTTACTGACCCAAAACTTTTTAATGATAATTCACACAATTTGATTTTGTATCATACCAAGAGACAAAAAAAAAAAAAAAAAAAAGTGGCACCATTTACTCACCCTCATGTCATTCCAAACCTACGGAGCCCCTAAAGGGACATGGTGGTGGAAAAAATATGGTGTGGGAGGAATTTTTATTTATTTATTTATTTATTTTTTGTTTTCCCTCACAAAACTTTTGCATTCTCTCGCAAAACCAGTTGAGCTCTGACAAACACTTCCTGTTTACTTTACAGCTTGCAGTGGTTCATACAGCTTACAGTCAGTGCTTAGTTCAAGGCACGGTTTTACAGTTCATTAATAAAATATACTACATAGCCTACAGGAAAGCAGATAAGCCCAGAATATAAACAGAAAGCGCTAAATTGCACGTTGTGTTTTCCTCTCATAGAAGCCATTAAAGAAAACACAACGCCGCTTAATGAAGATGGTGATTAAAAAAGCCCAAATATTCTATAGAAATTATTAAAAATATATACTGTGTACATGCAGCAGATGAGCCCATAATATGAGCTGAATTGCCACACTTGGCTTGATATAAGAAGACAGTGATATAAAAAGTTTTTTTATATTCAAATTTTATGTTTTATTAAAAATGCAGTGTCCTCCACTAATATAGTCATCCTTGGTAAATATAAGCAAAGGCGGCTGTGAAAATAAATCTGCATTGTTTATCCTTTTGATCTTTCATTAAAAAAAAAATCTCAAAATTCTAACCTATCATTGAAGTAAAACAATTAAAAGTGGGGAGAAAATCTCATTGTGAAATAAATGCTTTCTCTAGTTCATGTTGGCCACAATTATTGGCACCCAATTATTGTAAGGCCGCTTTCCCAAGACAACAGCTCTGAGTTTTCACCTATAATGCCTGAAGAGTTTGGAGAACACCTGATAAGAGATCAGAGACCATTCCTTCATACAGAATCTCTCCAGATCCTTCAGATTCACAGCTCCATGTTGGTGGTGCTTCTCTTCAGTTCACCCCACTCATTTTCAATAGGGTTCAGGTCAGAGGACTGGGACGGCCAAGGCAAAAGCTTCATTTTGTGCTCAGTGACCCATTTTTGCGTTGATTTTGATGTTTGTTTAGGATTACTGTCCTGATGGAAGATCCAATCACGGTCCATTATACGATTTCTAACAGAGGCAGTCAGGTTTAGATTTTTTATCTGTTGGGATTTGATAAAAGTCAAGTCAAGTCAAGTCACCTTTATTTATATAGCGCTTTTAACAATACAGATTGTGTCAAAGCACTTAACAGTATCAAATTGGAGGATAGAGTGTCAGTAATGTATAATAATAAGATTAAACACTCAATTTTCAGTTAAAGGCATTTCATTATTGAATTCAGAGATGTCATTGTCTAGCTCAGTTTAGTTTAAATAGTATCTATGAAATAAAATTGACGTTAATCGTAAAAAATTAAGTGTCCCCAACTGAGCAAGCCAGAGGCGACAGCGGCAAGGAACCAAAACTCCCTCTGTGACAGAATGGAGAAAAAAACCTTGGGAGAAACCAGTCTCAGTCGGGGGGCCAGTTCTCCTCTGGCCAGGATATTATTATTTATTTTTTTACTTATTGTTTTAATTAAATGTTAAATGTATAAATGTATTATATTTCTATTTTTATATTGTTGCAATTTCTAACAATAATAGTTTTATGTAGTTAGGTATTTTATTATATTTATAGTTATTTTGTTTAATTTTAAGTTCTATTGTATTTAAGTCGAGGTCTTCACTGGGGATATGTCCCCGGGGCTCATCCAGGTGTCCGGCCTCCACTGACGATCAGGGTCGCAGACATCATCTCCCGGCGCCGATCCACCATCTGATCCGGACACGGACTGAGAAACAGAATAATAAAGAAATAGACAAATATTACCGTAGATGCCATTCTTCTTACGATGTAACGAGTACATCGTGTGTTATGAGGAGTGTTCCCGGTTCCGGTTGATCTAATTAATGCAGCCTAACAATCCTTTAAGGGATTTGAATAATAGAAGTGTATTAGTGTGTTATGTGTAAGCCAGGTTAAAGAAATGTGTCTTTAATCTAGATTTAAACTGACAGAGTGTGTCTGCCTCCCGAACAGTGTTAGGTAGATTGTTCCAGAGTTTAGGCGCTAAATAGGAAAATGATCTGCCGCCCGCAGTCGATTTTGATATTCTAGGTATTATCAAATGGCCAGAGTTTTGAGAACGCAGCAGACGTGGAGGACTATAATGTGATAAGAGCTCGCTCAAGTACTGAGGAGCTAAGCCATTCAGGGCTTTATAAGTAATTAACAAGATTTTAAAATCTATCCGATGTTTGATAGGGAGCCAGTGCAGTGTTGACAGAACCGGGCTAATATGGTCATACTTCCTGGTTCTAGTAAGGACTCTAGCTGCTGCATTTTGGACCAACTGTAGTTTATTGATCAAGCGTGCAGAACAACCACCCAGTAAAGCATTACAATAGTCTAACCTTGAGGTCATAAACGCATGAATTAGCATTTCTGCATTTGACGTTGAGAGCATAGGTCGCAATTTAGATATGTTTTTGAGATGGAAAAACGCAGTTTTACAGATACTAGAAACATGGCTTTCAAATGAAAGATTGCTATCAAACAGCACACCTAGGTTCCTAACTGATGAAGAAGAATTGACAGAGCAGCCGTCAAGTGTTAGATAGTGTTCTAGGTTATTACATGTGGGGTTTTTAGGTCCGATAATTAACACCTCTGTTTTTTCAGAATTTAGCAGTAAGAAGTTACTAGTCATCCAGTTTTTTATATCGACTATACATTCCGTTAGTTTCTCAATTTGGTGTGTTTCACTGGGCCGTGAAGAAAATACATGAAGCCATGCATCTGAACAAGATATCCAGGACCTCCGGCAGAAAAACAGGCCCACAACATTAAAGATCTAGCAGTATATTTAACCGTGGCCATGGGGTACTTTTTATCCCTGTTTGTACTAAAACCATCTGGTGAGTTTGCTGCCAAAAGCTCTTTTTTTTAGTTTCATCTGTAGAAGCTATAGAAGCCAGTGCCATCTGAAGTTCCAGTCGTGTCTAACAACTGAATATGCTGGAGTTTGTTTTTGGATGAACAATAATTTTTCTTGAAACCTTCTCAAACAACATGTGGTGATGTAGGGGCTGTTTGATATTTTTTTAAGCTTTCTGACCCCAAGACTCAACTAATCTCTGCAATTCTCCAGCTGTGATGCTTGGGGAGTCTTTGGCCACTCAAACTCTCCTCCTCACCGTGCACTAGGACAGCATAGATACACGTCCTCTTCCAGGCAGATTTGTAACATCTTTAGTTGATTGGAACCTCTTAATTATTGCCCTGATGGTGGAAATGGGTCTTTTCAATGCTTTAGCTCTTTTCTTATAGCCATCTTGTTCTGCACATCAGAACTATATTCTTTGGTTTTACTCCATGTGATGGATGATTAAGGGAATTTGACCTTTGTGTTCCTCATATTTATAATCCTGTGGAACAGGAATTCATGGCTGGACAATTTCACGCTCCTAGTTACCCTGGTGTGCTAAAAAAATGTAAATAGGAATGGGAATATACTTCAGAGATATTTTACTCATAAGAATTTCTAGGGATGGCAATAATTGTGGCCAACATGCATTGGAGAAAAAAACGATTACTTCAATGATAGTTTAGAATTTTGTGAATTTCTGAATGAAAGATCAAAAGGATAAACAATGAAGATTTATTTTTACAGCTGCCTTTGCTCATATTTACTAAAAGTGCCAATATTAGTGGAGGGCACTGTATATAGTATGTACAGGCAAGCAACACGCTAATCCATTAAGCCACGTTAAGACGGGTTTTTAAAAAAAAAAAAATTTTCTCTACGGGGGAGAAAACACATTAAACTTTGCTTGTTCCATTCATATTCTGGGCTCATCTGTTTTTCTGTGCGCAATATATTTTATTAATAAACTGTATACCAGATTTGGTCTATTTATATTACCGTCTTTGTCCATTAGCCTACCTTAAGCATTTTCTATAACGGTTTTCTATGGTGGAGAAAAAATTAAATCATGCGTTCATATTCTGGCCTATTCTGCTTTATTAATAGTAATATTATTAATAAGGTTATTAATATCAATAATGTTATTAGTATTGATAGTAATTATGAATACCAAATTTAGTCCTCCAATGTCAAACGCATTTAATAGTAATTATGAATACAGAATTTGGTTCTCCAACACAAAATTTTTGCAAGAGAACGCAAAGTTTGCTGAGAGAATGCAAATTTTTTAAAAATATTTTTTCCTCCCACCCCGATTTTTTTCCACCACCATGTCCCTTTAGGGGCTCTGTACAAACCTGCATTATTTTCTGTGGAACATAAAATATGTTTTAAATAAATGTCTCAGTGTCAATACAATGAAAGTCAATAATCACCAAAACTGTTTGGTCACCACCATTCTTCAAAACATCTTCATTTCACCTTCACAGAAGAGAGAAAGTCATACAAGTTTGAAATTACATAAGGGTGAGAAAATTATAACAGAATTTTCATTTTTTTTGTGTGAACTAACCCTTTAATAATTACTTTAATAATTGTGTAATGATGCTAGAATTTCTCACTTGTAGATCTGTAAGTGCCTTAGAGAGTGAGGCTGTCTCCTGAATTATCAGAGGGTGAGCTGAATTTCTGCCAGCGGCTTGAGTGAGGTGGACCAGGCCCTCCACTGACTCCTTGAGATCCTTAAAACAAAGACAAATAAATGTTCAAAATCAGAATATATCCTGCATCAAAAAGATGCATATACATGCATGGAGGTATTTCAGTAAAGTTTAAAGGTCAGTTTACCTTAAGATCTCCTTGTGTGACCAGCAGGAACTTAGTAAGGGACCAGGAGGCCAGAAACTGGTAGGCTTTACTCATAACCCAGACAGAAGAGGACTGGGCAGTTGCAAAAGATCTACATAGCAATCCCAAATGATTTTTCTTAACTCTCTTGGATCCACTGTCAACTACTGAAAGACATCACACATTTAATTAAGCAGCAGGATGAGGTTATGTGATCTTATGTACCTTTATGTAACACATTTCTACAGTTTCTGCAGTAATTCTGTTTATTTTATTTTTATTATTGCTCGTAATTATTATTTAGATTATTATTTTTATTATTTAATTTATTTTTGCTGTGAAACTGAGTATAAACTACCATTCAAAAGTTTTGGATCAGAACTATTTTTTTTTTTTTTTTAGAAAGAAAGAAACAATTCAATCATATTTCATATTGATATTTTCATTCAGCAAGAACACATATATTGATTAAATGTGACAGTAAATACTTTTTCATTATTACAAAAAAAACAAAACAAAACAAAAAACACTGTTTCTACAAAAATATTAAGCAGCACTGTTTTCAACATTGATAATAAAAAGAAATGTTTCTTGTGCACCAAATTAGCATATGGTGTATTTTTGGTAAAATAAATGCAGGCTTGGTGAGCAAGAAACTAAAAAAAAAATTTAAACATCAACTTCTACTTTTGAACGGCAGTGTAGCACCAACTAATGAAATAATGACAACCCTATTCTATTTATCATACTGACAATGACAAAAATATAAAGTTGAGTACCTGACTCTACATCTGGGCATTGCAGTAGCTGAAGAACAATATGCAGAGGTGGGAAGAGCTGGAGAATGAGATCCATGGTGGCGGTCCTCACTGCACATGTTTCCTGTTTAAATCCAGGGACACACTTCTCTTTTAGCCCTGAGCCCAGTGACAAACACATCACTGCAATACAACAGGACAAAATCAAAAACCAACATCACTTCAACCGTCAATCATTTCACTGAATAGTCAAGTCAAGTCACCTTTATTTATATAGCGCTTTTAACAATACAAATTGTGTCAAAGCACTTAACAGTATCAAATTGGAGGACAGAGTGTCAGTAATGTATAAGATTAAACACTCAATTTTCAGTTAAAGGCATTTCATTATTGAATTCAGAGATGTCATTGTCTAGCTCAGTTTAGTTTAAATATTATATATGAAATCAAATTGATGATAATCGTTAGAAATTAAGTGTAGTCATAATTTGGTTATTATAACTCACTTTCGCCCCACTGTGTGAAGGCAGCAACAGATAAAATATATGAGCAGAAATTGCTCAAATTTCCTTTACATTCCTGTGGAATGAAGTCTGCAAAGACAAAAAACAAAAAGTAATGAAAAATAATTGTGAAAAAATCTTGAAAACCCCTCTTTAGCTTCAGAATAAGAAAAGCCAGAATCCAGGAAAGAGCACTTGAGTTTAAAATACTAGAGATGCACAATATACAGTACCAGTAACTTTATAGGTATTAGCAAATACTTTCTATGGCAAGTCTCAAAAATATTTAAGAGATGTAAATGTTTTAATACACAAAAACAAGCATAGAAGAGACTTCTTTATATCTGTTATTGGCTTAAACAAAAGTAAATACTTTACATAAAGAAAGTCTAAGATTTTAGAGATCTTACATTTAATTATTTGTAAAGTTAATTTGTAAAATACAATGAAAACATGCAATACCATTCAAGAGTTTCAAGTAAGATCTTTTTTCTTTGAAAGAAATTAATACTTCACCAAGGATCATTCAGCAAGGATGCAATAAATCGATCAAAAGTTATAAAGACATTTACAATGTTACAAAAGATTTCTGTTTCAAACAAATGCTGTGCTGTTTAACTTTCTTTTCATCAAAGAATCCTGAACAAAATCTATCAAGTTTCCACAAAAATATTAAGCAGCACAACACTGAGCAAACTTCTGAAAGGTTGTGTACATCATTACTATACTTAATGTAAAAAAGATATTTTCTTTTTCTTTTGATTTTGAGGTGAAATATGATCCAGACATTTGTGAGATTCAACCATTAGCATTACATATCTTTTCTAAACACATTGCACACTTTATTTAAACATTTGATACTTCAACCCCACCTGCACATCAGTACCTTCAATATACAAATGTTTGAGCCATATGACAAAATGAAGGACCATTTCATCGTTCCACTGGTTGATACTTCCCAGAGTGCTGTTGTATGGCTGGCAATAAAAGTGTCTTACAACTGCTTTACCAAATTCCCTCCACAGCAGCTTCTTATAATAAGAAAAGAGCTTCATATATGCGTCAGACTTCCTGAGATCCATCACGGCCATGTTGTGGGTCCTGGAGGTCATTCTGGGCCTGTTTAGCAGTCTCTCTTCTCCTTCACTGGCCCCATGACAAATCAACACATAGTCCTCCAAATCAGCTGTCCTGTCTAAAGGAGGTTTTTTGGGAATAAGTGAAGCTAAGAGATTTGTTGAGGTCACTAGGACTTGAAAGAGGGTGTCGAGACACTCTCTGTCTCTCGAGATAAATGAAGAGAATGGAAGATTTGAGGAACAGAGGCTGTGAAGAGGCTTTTGTGGCACCTCATTAACAGCAGCTTGAGATTCGAGCTGTACTGTATGTACAGGTGCATCTCAATAAATTAGAATGTCGTGGAAAAGTTCATTTATTTCAGTAATTCAACTCAAATTGTGAAACTCGTTTATTAAATAAATTCAATGCACACAGACTGAAGTAGTTTAAGTCTTTTGTTCTTTTAATTGTGATAATTTTGGCTGACATTTAACAAAAACCCACCAATTCACTATCTC
This sequence comes from Spinibarbus caldwelli, assembly GCA_039654775.1. NCBI lineage: Eukaryota > Metazoa > Chordata > Actinopteri > Cypriniformes > Cyprinidae > Spinibarbus > Spinibarbus caldwelli. Next base: position 28,077,972 of record CM077246.1, on the reverse strand, counting down.
AACAAATTAGAATACTTCATAAGACCAATAAAAAAAAAACATTTTTAGTGAATTGTTGGCCTTCTGGAAAGTATGTTCATTTACTGTATATGTACTCAATACTTGGTAGGGGCTCCTTTTGCTTTAATTACTGCCTCAATTCGGCGTGGCATGGTGGTGATCAGTTTGTGGCACTGCTGAGGTAGTATGGAAGCACAGGTTTCTTTGACAGTGGCCTTCAGCTCTTCTGCATTTTTTGGTCTCTTGTTTCTCATTTTCCTCTTGACAAAACCCCATAAATTCTCTATGGGGTTCAGGTCTGGTGAGTTTGCTGGCCAGTCAAGCACACCAACACCATGGATATTTAACCAACTTTTGGTGCTTTTGGCAGTGTGGGTAGGTGCCAAATCCTGCTCAGCATCTTTAAAAAGCTGGTCAGCAGTAGCAAGCATGAAGTGCTCCAAAATTTCCTGGTAAACGGGTGCAGTGACTTTGGTTTTCAAAAAACACAATGGACCAACACCAGCAGATGACATTGCACCCCAAATCATCACAGACTGTGGAACCTTAACACTGGACTTCAAGCAACTTGGGCTATGAGCTTCTCCACCCTTCCTCCAGACTCTAGGACCTTGGTTCGGAACGCTGCCTTCAGAGCTGGGGATGAGGTGGGCCTGAGGACAGCTAGGGCCAATCTATCCCGCGGCATCAGAGAGGCTAAGAGACAGTACTCCAGGAGGGTAGCCCATCGCTTCAGCGACAGCGGGGACACTCGGAGCCTGTGGCAGGGGATTCAGACCATTACGGACTATAAGCCCCCACCGCGCACCTGTGACAGCACCATCCCCCTGCTGAACGAGCTGAACGCCTTCTTCGCTCGCTTTGAGGCACAAAACAGCACCACTGCAGAGAAGACCCCACCTCCTCCCGGCGACCAGGTGATGACACTGTCCCCGGACAGCGTGAGGAGATCCCTCAGCAGGATCAATGCACGCAAAGCTCCGGGTCCTGACAACATTCCCGGTCGTGTACTGAGAGACTGTGCAGCGGAACTCACTGATGTCTTCACAGACATTTTCAACATCTCGCTGAGTCAGGCTGTTGTCCCCACATGCTTCAAGGCTACCACCATTATTCCAGTCCCGAAGAAGCCATCTCCATCCTGCTTCAATGACTACCGTCCATTCGCACTTACTCCGATCCTCATGAAGTGCTTTGAACGGCTAGTCATGCATCATATCAAGTCTGCCCTCCCCCCCTCCCCCCCTCCCTGGACCCCTTCCAGTTTGCATATCGGTCCAACCGCTCGACCGATGATGCCATCGCCACTGCCCTCCACTCAGCACTCACACATCTGGAGAAAAAAGACTCGTACGTCAGAATGCTGTTCATAGACTTCAGTTCAGCATTCAACACAATCATCCCTCAACAGCTCATTCACAAACTGGTCCAGCTGGGGCTCAACACCTCGCTGTGCAACTGGCTGTTGGACTTCCTGACTGGGAGACCTCAGGCAGTACGGGTCGGCAGTAACACATCCAGCACCATCACACTTAACACAGGGGCCCCTCAAGGATGTGTGCTGAGCCCCCTCCTCTTCACTCTGCTGACCCATGACTGCACACCGTCACACAGCTCCAACCTCTTCATTAAGTTTGCGGACGACACAACTGTGGTGGGTCTCATTAGTAACAGAGATGAGACAAACTACAGGTGCGAGGTGAGCCGCCTGGCCGGGTGGTGCAGTGACAACAATCTCTCTCTGAATGTGGAGAAGACGAAGGAGATTGTTGTTGACTTCAGGAGAGTGCACACTCAGCATGCTCCTCTGACCATAAACGGTGCGACCGTGGAAAGAGTGAGCAGCACCAAGTTCCTGGGTGTGCACATCACAGAGGACCTCTCCTGGACTGACAACACCGCAGCACTGGCCAAGAAAGCACAACAGCGTCTCTACTTCCTCCGCAAACTGAGGAGAGCCAGAGCCCCGGCCCCCATCATGTGCACCTTCTACAGAGGCACCATCGAGAGCATTCTAACGAGCTGCATCACTGTGTGGTATGGCGCCTGCAATGCGTCCTGCTGCAAGACACTCCAACGCATAGTGAGAGCAGCTGAGAGGATTGTTGGTGTCTCTCTCCCCTCCCTCCAGGAAATCTACAACACCCGTCTCACCCGCAAAGCCCTCTGCATTGCGGGTGATCCCACCCACCCGACACACAGCTTCTTCAGTCTGCTGCCATCAGGGAGGAGACTGCGGAGTCTCCAGGCCAGGACCAGTAGACTGAAGGACAGCTTCATTCATCAGGCTGTCAGGAAGCTGAACTCCCTCCCGACCTTGCCCCCCCTCCCCTCTTTTGCCCCACGCACCACTGAACTCTGACCCCCCCCCTTACACTCTGTGACCCGCACCAGTCACTTAGTGCACCACTGGACTGCCCACTACCTCAGTCAGTATTGAACTGACCCCACTCAACTACCTCTTCTGTCACTTTAAACAGCCTGATAAGCTATTTTTGCACTACACTCTTTATATCTGCACAGTTTTCGTTTTGTTAAGCTCTTTTTGCACTACACTCATATCTGCACAGTTTTGTTTAGTTTTGTTTATTTAACCGATTTGCATTTCATCTGCCATGTGCCTTATGCCACTTATGCCACTTAATCGAACTCTTTCTACAATGTCCTTATTTGTATATCTGTATAGTTTGTTTTTATATTTTAAACTGTATTTATTTGCATTCTACGTCTACTGTTAGTGTTTTATTGTTAACTGTATGCACCATGGGTCTGAGAGTCACGCAATTTCAATTCTCTGTATGTATGTGCTGTACATGTGGCAGAATTGACAATAAAGCAGACTTTGACTTTGACTTTGACTGAAATTGTTTATTTTATAATTTGTAGGGAGGAAGGTGCCATTTTCTTTTGTCAATCCTTTTGCCTCTGTTTTTGGGTAAGTTAGGTAGTTAAGGAAGTGCTATTGTCTTTTTGTTAATTTTATTTTCCCCTGTGTTAGGTAAGTTTTTAAAATTGAATAAGATTCTGTTTTGATTTAAAATTGAGTAAGATTCTGTTTTGTTTGTTATTTTGGCCTTGCCCCCTCCTGAAGCCGTTTTGCTTTGTTTCTGTGGTTCCTTTATGTAATAAATCAAATTTGTAGTGGATCTTTTAGTGGTTGGCAGTGTTCTTTAGGGCTGGGATTGGGATGATAGGCTCCATGTGGACTTTACTTTCATTTTATGTATTCCTCAATTCCCCTGGACTAATCATAGAATGGGAACATAACAATTGGGGGCTGGTCCGGGATCTTCTGGTAACAACTGATTGTAGATCTAATTTTCCTTAAGTAGGTAAGTTTAGTTTGGCTGCTTTGAACTTTAGTGGGTGAGGAAATTCCATATTGTTTTTGAGCAAAAATGGATTTTGATTTAGTAAAGTTCTCACTGTCTCCTACGATAGAGGAGTTTAATCGTTGTAGAAAAAAAGATCTGTTAGAGCTAGCTGACTTCTACAACATAAAGCTAACTTCTAGAACTGCAAAGAAATGTGTGGTAAAGGATGAGTTGCATCGTAAATTGGTAGAGGCGGGTATTTTCACAGAAAAAACAGTAGAGCAGGGGATAGAGGCTGTGAACGGTATGGAAGCTATGTCTGATATTTCAAGTTCAGTCAGTAGTGGAAAGAAAGAATCTTTTTTTAGATCCTCAGATCACACTGCGGTTAAAAGAGCTTGAATTGGAATTAAAAAAGCAAGAGTATGAGACTCAACGCCTTCATTTGAGAGCTCTTGAAATTAAAGCAGATCGTGATATTAAAATGCGTGAACTTGAGACATGATCTTTATATGATCGGCCGATTCCTAAACTACGTTCCTCTCCTCATTCTTTAACACCTAGAGCTGATGTAGATGTTGGTAAATATGTCAAGTTGGTACCGCCCATTCGTGATACCGAGATAGACTCTTACTTTATTGCCTTTGAGCGTGTTGCAACTAAATTGAGTTGGCCCAAGGATATGTGGACTCTGCTGCTTCAGTGTAACCTCATTGGCAAAGCACAAGAGGTGTGTGCGGCTTTGCCAATCGAGGCATCATTGAACTATGACACTGTGAAAACAGCCATTTTGAAAGCATACTAGTTGGTGCCTGAGGCATATCGGCAGAAATTTAGAGCATGTTCAAAGCAAACCAAACAAACTTACGTCGAATTTGCTAGGGAAAAAAACCCTCTTTGAGAAGTGGTGTTTTACAAGTAAAATTACCACTTTCGAAGAATTGCAAGAATTGGTCTTATTGGAAGATTTTAAAACATGCGTGCCGGAAAGTGTTGTGGTTCATTTAAATGAAGTGATAAAACTCTCGGATGCGGCAGTACTTGCAGATGAATTCACGCTTACTCATCGGACGTTTTTTTTTTTTTTTTCTGGACGTCAAACTAAAGCTATTTTATTTACAGAGTCTGTAGCTCAAGATGCAACTCGCGGTAATGGCCATAAAATTGGTGGCAGAGCCAAAACCTTTTCAAGAAATATAGGTGAAAAAAAGAGTTTGCTTTTATTGTCTTGATCCTGGCCATTTGATCTCTGATTGTCGAGCTTGGAAAGAAAAAAAACCCTGAAAAATCTAAACGTAACATTAATACAATCTGCTCCTGATTTGTGTGCCACTGATACCTCGTCCTTTGGACTGTTTCTTCGGCCAGGCTATGTGTCTTTAGCTGGCAGTCCTAATGCTGAGTGCGTGCAAATTTTGAGAGATACGGGATGAGCCCAGCCCTTCGTTTTGGAGGATGTGCTGCCTTTCTCTGATGCTTCATATGCCGGCGCAAATGTTTTAGTGTGTGGAATTGAAATGGGGTGCGTTAGTGTTCCATTACATGTTGTTAATATAAAGTCTGACCTGGCTACAGGTGTTTTTCAATTGGGTGTGTGTAAGAAACTACCTGTAGGCAATGTCAGCCTTATCCTGGGAAATGATATTGCGGGTGGTAATGTTTTTCCTAGGCCAGTTTTTATAAGTGAGCCAACTGAGTGCGCGTCGATGGATCTTGTTGAGAAATTCCCTCTGGTGTTTCCAGCATGTGTGGTCACTCGGTCTCAGTCACGTAAGTTTGAAAATGCGGTTGATCTTTCAAATTCTTTCACGGCTGAGCAACCCAAGTTGGTAGAGTGCAAGTTGTCTGTTCCATTGGAAATAGTGTCTGAGCATGACCCTCTGCTTGCAGCTGAGCCTCCTTCCATGGTGGGTAAGGAACACCTTGCTGCTGAGCAGAAGGCAGATCCTACACTTGAAAAATGTGTTCGTTTTGCAGTAGATCATGGCAATCTTTTAACAGCAAGGGTAGGTTATTTTTGGGATGAGGGAGTTTTAATGTGCAAATGGGGACCAAAATCGTTAGAACTAAATGATTGGTTGACTATATATCAGGTTGTTCTGCCTGCCAGTTACCGTTCTCAAGTTTTGAAATTGGCACATGAAAATGTTCTCGCGGGGCACCTCGGTGTCAACAAAACGTTTCAGCGCATTACAAAGCACTTCTGTTGGCCTGGAGTAAAATCCGCTGTGTTTAATTTTTGTCGCTCCTGTGACGTCTGCCAGCGTGCAGGCAAATCAAATCAAACTGTTCCAAAAGCTCCCCTTAATCCAATTCCTGTTCTTGGTGAGCCGTTTGAAAAGTTGTTGATTGATCGTGTAGGGCCTCTTCCAAAGTCAAAACATGGGCATCAGTACATTTTAGCAATGATGTGTACTACTACCTGTTACCCCGAGGCTGTACCGCTATGTACATTAAAGGCACAGGTGGTGTTGAGGGAGGTTTTAAAGTTTTGTACAACATTTGGTTTGCCCAGAGTAATTCAAACGGATCAGGGGACGAATTTCACCTCAAAAGTTTTCGGGCAGATGTTGAAAGAGTTGGGTATAGCGCACCAACTGTCTAGCGCCTATCACCCTGAGTCACAGGGGGCGACAGAACGTTTTCATCAAACCCTGAAGTCCATGATCCGCACTTACTGTGTCGAGACTGGAAAAGACTGGATGGATGGCTTGCCACTACTCATGTTTGCTGTGAGGGAGTCTGTTCAGCAGTCCTTAGGATTCAGTCCTCCTGAGCTTGTGTTTGCTCATACTGTTCGTGGGCCTTTGAAATTGCTAAAAGAGCTGTTAACTAGTAAGAGTAGCCCTGCTGTCCCAATTTTAGACTGTCACTTCTTTTCGTGAACGCTTACAAAAGGCTTGCAAGATAGCCAGAGTCCATCTAGCCACAGTGCAGTCTAAAATGAAAAGTCATTTTGACAAGAAAACTATACAACAGTTTTCAACCGGGTGACTCTGTTCTTGTATTACTTCCTGTTCCCGGCTCAGTTTTTGATGCCAAGTTTTCTGGTCCGTATGTCATTGAGCAGAAACTTAGTGACACAGACTATGTTGTAAATACTCCTGATCGTCGTCGTAAGAAGAGAGTGTGTCATATTAACTTGTTAAAACGTTATGTTGCACGTAATTATTCCGGGACTCTTCCCTCACCAACACTGAAACCCAGTTTTACAGTAGCTCCCATCTGTAGTCCTGATGTTGAGGAATTGTTAGTTGAACCTCATTTGCCCGGTGTTCGTTTGAATAATTCAGCTATATTGAGTAGTTTGGAATCTTGTTTATCTTATTTACCTGAAGATCAGCGTAAGGATGTTGAAATGTTGTTGTGGAAACATCCTACCCTGTTTGCTGATGTGCCTCGTAAAACCAGTATGTCGTTTCATGACATCGATGTAGGGAATTCTATTCCAATCAAGCAACATCCATACAGAGTGAATCCTGCAAAGCGAGCGATCATGAGATCAGAGGTAGATTATCTGCTTACAAATGGTCTGGCTGTACCCAGCCAAAGTCCCTGGAGTTCTCCATGTCTACTGATCCCAAAGTCTGACAACACTTTTCGCTTCTGTACAGATTATAGAAAAGTAAACAGTGTGACGAAACCTGACTCCTTTCCCTTACCACAGATGGAAGACTGCGTGGACAGAGTTGGTGCATCGAAGTTTGTTTCTAAGTTAGACCTGTTAAAAGGTTATTGGCAGGTTCCACTAACTGCACGGGCGTGTAAGATCTCTGCATTTGTAACACCTGATGATTTCCTACAGTATAACTGTATGGCTTTTGGGATGCGAAACGCACCTGCCACATTTCAACGTCTTATGCAAAAAGTTTTGATGGGCCTGCCTAATTGTGAAGCTTACCTGGATGACATTGTAGTCTATTCAGATGAGTGGGAAGATTACATCTGCAGTTTGGAGAAACTGTTTACAAGGTTATGTGATGCTAAATTAACCCTCAATTTGGCCAAGTGTGAGTTTGCTAAAGGTGTTGTAACTTACCTTGGTAAAAAGGTTGGTCAGGGTTATGTCAAGCCTACTGAAGCAAAAGTGTCTGCTATTATTGAATTCCCTACACCCAGCACCAAGCGTCAGTTATGCAGATTTTTAGGAATGGCGGGGTACTATCGAGGATTTTGTAAGAACTTCGCAACAATTGTGTCACCCCCCACTGATTTGCTTAGCACTTCAAAGAACTTTGTTTGGAGTCCTGAGTGTGACCGTGCCTTTGTCGCTGCCAAAGACCTTCTCTGTTATAGTCCTGTTTTATCAGCTCCTAACTTTTCTTTGCCTTTCAAGCTTCAAGTTGACGCAAGTGCTGTGGGAGCTGGTGCGGTTTTGCTGCAGGAAGACTGCAGGAATTGAGCATCCTGTCTGTTATTTTTCCAAGAAGTTTTCAAAGTCTCAACAGAACTATAGTAGTATAGAAGGAAGCTCTGGCATTAGTGATGGCACTCAGGCATTTTGAAGTATATGTTGGAGGTAATTGTACCCCTCTTGTTGTTTACACTGATCATAACCCCCTTGTCTTCCTGTCTCGCATGTGCAATTGGAACCAACGTTTGATGCGTTGGTCACTGTATCTGCAAGAATACAACTTGGACATTCAACACAAGAAAGGCTCCGAGAATGTTGTGGCAGATGCGCTCTCTAGAGCCTGTGATGGGGACTAGAGTGTATCATATATGTAAAGTATTAACTGTTTATAAGCCATGGGTTATAAACTTGGTGATGGGGGTGTTACGTCCTATGACGTAATTTGTACTGTTCTGGGGTCAATTAAGAGTTTTTGTATGTTCTCTTTTTTTGTTTCTCTTCTGTGCTGCTGCTCTAATAGGAGTTGATTACTGGCACCTGATACTCGTTTGCTGATGACCAACTAACTCCTCATTCATTGGCTCCTCCAGAGAGGAAACCAGCTATAAAAGCCATCAAGAAAGCACAGTTGAGGAGAGAGAGGGAAGAAGGAGGCTTGAGCTATCGTTCTCTCCACATGGACCTTCTCTGCAGCCCCAGACAAGTGTTGCTAGTTAGGGCCCAAGCCAGTAAGGCGCAGGGCCCTATTGATCCCCTAAGGATTATTTTATTTTTTTTTTTTATTTCTTTATTTTTTCATTTTTTTTCAACCTTCCGGGGGTTTTGGGGGGCCTTAACGTGCTCAAAAACTCTTGAAAATTGGCATACACGTTGGAATCCGCGGCCATTAGGACGCCGCAGAGGCTGGGACCCGGGCGTGGCTCAGGGGCTCTACGGCGCCCCCTGGAAAACAGACAGAAATCTTGATGTATATCTCACACATACTTGTACGTATTCATATGAAACTCGGAACACATATAGAGCTCATTGAGCCGAACAACTTTAACGCTGCATATCATAGGCTCCGCCCAACAGGAAGTCGGCTATTCAGGGCTGTTTCAAAAGCGCATGCTCTGGAATTTGATATACTCTTCTGAGGACTTCCAACCGATTTCCACCAAACTCGGTGAACATGATCTCAAGACATTGGGGATGCTAAATTGCGAAGAGATTTTTGATATCTCGAACGGTTTGCCCGTGGCGAGGCGATGAAGTTATGGCGAAAAATGAGACACAGGAAGTGTCTAATAACATCCACATACATTGTCTGATTTTGATCAAACTTCAGGGATGTGTTCGTTGTATGAAGCCGGTCACATAGATGTGACTATTAGGAGTCAAAGTTATAGTGCCATTAACTGGCAGCAGGAATTGTATCATTTTCAAAATGCTTTGAATTCAACATCTTATTTTTACTCGATTTGCTTCAAACTTCATCAGAATAATGTCAAAACGGCCGATGTAAAACTGTGAAGGGAATACTGATATCTAAAATACTGTTGCCATGGCAACATGTCAAACTTGAAAATTCTTTTCTGGTGATTTTGAGGCAGATAACATGTTTAGAATGACATGAAACTCAACACACACATCAGTATTAATGATAGATAGACACTGGGAAAAGCTCATAAATGGGGCGTGGAGGAGGCACTCTATAGCGCCACCTTTTGTCAAAAGTGGGGGGGTTTGTTTTAGCTACAGACACCAAACTCGGTACATATATTGTTCTCATCAAGCTGGACAACTTTCTAATTTACAGTCATTAGCTACAACCAACAGGAAGTCGGCTATTTTTATTTTAATGTGGATTTTTTGGAATATCAGGCTGTAAATAAATTCATACTCCTCCAAGCAGAAACAAGTAGTTCACACCAAACTTTGTCAACATGATGCCAAGATACTGAAGATACTAAATTGCGAACGGATTTTGGATATTTTGAACGGTGTTGCAATGGCGCTTTATTAAAGAACAGTAAAAAAGATAACTGTAATTTTCTTATATTTTTAAAGTTCAGCTTCCAAACACTTCAAAACTTTTTACATACATAGAAAAAGTCATTCTGAGGAAACATGGTTAGTTTCATGACTTTACAAAACTCTATGGATAAGAGAAAATTAAAAAAACTATCAGACATGTGATCACACTCTATCTCTATGAGTGGGAGTGTGTGTGTGTGTGGGGGGGGGGGGGGGGGGGGGGGGTGTTCAATGTGAGGGGGTTGGTGAGAGACACAGAGAGAGAGAGAGAGAGAGAGAGAAACTTTTAAACATCTGTTTAATCACCAGAAAAGAAAAAAAATCAGTAATTTTTAGGGACAAAAAAAAAAAGGGTTTCACTTTATTTTGATGGTCCCTTTTTACATTCTATTGACTATAAGTAATGTTGCACCTACATTTCTACTAACTCTCATTAAAGTGTTAGTAGTGTATTAGTTGACTGGTAGGGTTAGGGTTAGATTAAGTTGACGTTCTTGCAAAGTTACTTATAGTCAGTAGAATATCTGTTGGGAGACCAACACAATAAGGAGTTAGTAGATATGAAGCAGACAGTCTACTAATACTCTTATGAGAGTTTGTTGACATGTAGTTCCAAGACTACTTAGTGTCAACAGAATGTTCAAAAGGGACCAAAATAAAGTGTTACCCAAAAATGTCCTAGAACCAGTTAATTTGTAGGGCACTGACAACATAATTTGGTAACACTTTATAATAACTGCACGCTATTAATCATTAGGTAAGCATTAGTAAATAGTTAGTTCATCCTTTATAAAGCATTGTCCCAACATTAATAGTCATAAGTAAGCATTTTATAAATACAGCTATAAATGCCTTGTTCTTTATTTATTAGACATATCTACTACAAAGGAGATTTAAATTGCAAACGCCTTTTTGGATAGCTTGAACGGTGTTGAAATGGTGATTTATTAAAGTGAGAGTAAAAAAAGATAGCAGTAATTATCTTATATCTTTAAAGTGCAGCTTCCAAACACTTCAAAACTTTTTACATACAGGGAAAAAACCATTCTGAGGAAACACGCTTAGTTTCAAAAATTTATCATGCTTAGGGGCCACAAAAAATTAAAACTATCACTGAAAATTGTTTAAAGGTGAAGAGTGTAATACCAAGAATGACCACCAGATGGAGTCATAACCTTAATCCTGATGAGCTACCTGATCTGCCTGTCTATGTGTCAGAATGAAAAATAATGCATAGAATCAGCTGAAATGTTCTGTACTGTCAGTACACTTTTATATAATTATTGTAGAAATGTCTATAGAGCAATAAAATATTTTTTTAAAAATCTTTAAAGGAAAAACATTACAACTTTCATGTATCTTAACCTCTCACTGATAGGATAAGAAATATTTAAAGTCTTGAACATTTACTGCTCATATCAGTTAAACAGAATAAGAAATATATACATAAAATAAGTTAATATGTATTTTACTGCTAATATAGTTTTATATAATTGTTTCAGAAATGCATATAGATAATTAAAATTTTAAAATGGTTATAGATCATAAAATTGTTGGCAACAATTTCCAATAAGGTCGTTAATATATATATATATATGTATGTATGTGTATGTATATGTATATATATGTATATGTGTATATATATGTATATATATATATATATATATATATATATATATATATATATATATATATATATATATATGTGTGTGTGTGTACATATATATTAGGGCTGTCAATCGATTAAAATATTTAATTGCGATTAATCGCATGACTGTCATGAGTTAACTCGCGATTAATCGCAATTTAATCACACTTTTTTATCCGTTCTAAATGTACCTTAAATGAATACTTTGAGTTTATAATACTCTAATTGACATGGGCATGGACAAATATGGATGCTTTATGCAATATACGTTTATTATTAGTGAAACCATAGTTAATCTATTCTAGAGCATGAAGACTGGACATGTTTCAAAGGTCATAGATGTTTTTCAAAGAACTTGTTCATGTCTATTACACACATGAAAAAGAACGTAGAAATACCAGGTTCCCATTACTTCTCTTTCTTTGCACTGAGAAATTGACTTAGACAAACCTGTGTACATTTTCACACTACAGGGCAGCTCACTTCTTCTGAACATGCTAAATGTACATTTATTATTTATTATTACATTTGTTTGCCTCTCTGTGCCCACATACTGTATTTTGATGCAGCTAAATTCTCATTAAAACTGTTTTCATTTATATATTTTTTCATAGATATATTTTCTGTTGTCAGATAACGGGATGAATATGAAATAGTGACTGAAACGCGACCCATTAACGCTACATAACCAGCTCTACCTTCCAAGATGTTAATCTGCACAAAAATCCTGATTTATAATCGAGCCGTCCTCTGATAAAATCACATAGCCTAAACATAAGATAAAGACAATAGCTGTTCTGTGATTTCGGCTATACTTGCATGTAAAATTATAGAAGCAACATAATATCGGTTTTAAAGCAGCACTGTGTAACTTTTGGCGCTCTAGCGGTTAATAATCAGAACTGCACGCATCCCGCGAAAGAACATTCTAACCGGGGCTACTTCTCTAAGTTTATGTCTATGGCGATGCACGCAGGCATGTGTTACTCCGCAGCGGTGACAACCCGACCAGGCTACAATAGTCCAAAAATAAGCACTTATTATAAGTGTACAGTAGTGATTCGGGATAAGACAAAAACGCGGTTTGGAAGATGAATTCATGATGTACTCGCTCATTATATGCATTTTGCAAATTCTGAAAACAGAAAAAGTTACATGCAGAGCAGACGCAGAGAGAGAGAGAGAGAGAGAGAATTTAAATATATATCTTTATTATAACAATTTTCTCTTAATTTACACAAAATATTCACAATTCATTCAGAAGCTTTTTTTTTTTCTTTTCACATATACATGTTTAAAAAGTCAATACCATTTCATTATTCTCACATAAAGTACACAATACATCAACACCCCAGATATCAACAAACTTTGGTAAACAGTCCACTATCTTATAGTAAGCAAACTCTACTTTTAATCTAGCTGCCACAAGTCCCAAAAACATAGGAACCACACTTATTGCATACTGCCCTAGAAGTTTATTTTTTCTTGTTTTCCAGATTACTAATTTTGCAGTACCAGATAAAAAATTAATTAAAACCAAAGTCCTTTTCCGTTGAACTGAATACCTAGGCCCATAAATAAACAATTCAAAAGAAAACACCTCACCCAAAGATAAAAACCAATTGCTTAAAAGGGAAAACAAATCCCCTAAACGTAAGCACTGCACAAATAAATGAAACAAAGATTCTACCTCTGAACAAAAAGGACAACCCACCCCAACACTAGGATTAAGATGCACCACATGTCTGTTCGTAGCTACTGCTCCATGTATAATTCTCCACTGAAAGTCACCCGTCCGCTTATTGACTGGGCATTTGTACAAAGTTCGCCAGCAGCCTTTAGGGGAAGAGTCAAGTCCAAAAAAGTCCCTCCATTTTGTTGAAAAAACACCAGTCAAAAACCTGGCATTTGACACTTTCACACAAGTCATATACAAGGCCTTCTTCCCAGTCAACTCGAAGCAATCCAAAACTGGGGTTTTAAACGTCAACAAACAGTGATCATCCTCTTCCCAATTCTCCACAGCAGCGCTTACAGTGAGTGAAGGAAATTCATATTCAAGCCCTTGTGTCCACTCATGAATCATCTCTGTATTGTCCATAAGATCTCTGTGCTCCTTTCTTAACTCCCCATGTACTCCAGCAACAAACTGCCGTATCATTCTTGCAGATTTCACTTCAGTCCTTTGACTTATGACTTCCACACTGCTGCTCAGTACATGGCCCAACTTCGTATATCCAGCAGCCACCAGCCGTGAACGGAGACACGCAGATGATAAAAATCTTGAAGAAAAGAAAGGGTTAAAAAACAAAGGTTCTTCCAACAGCCAAGGCCCAGCTGATAAATCAGGTGATCTTGACACAGTAAAAACTTTCCAAGCCTCAAACATAGATTTATAATAGGGGGTAAGGTCTACTAAATCAGACTCTTGTAAATGCATAAGAAATAAATGCTTATCAAGTCCCATTCCACCTACCCTCCGCATAAGGGCTGTCGCTGTGTTCATCCAAGCAAAATTGCTGTTATATAACAGTCTTTGAGCTGTTTGTAAACGAAAGGTCATTATTCTCGCCTTTATATCCACCAGGCCTTGTCCCCCTTCTTGTATAGGAAGATACAGTACAGCAGATCGGACCCAGTGGTATCCTGACCAAAAAAAAGTCACTAAGTGTCTTTGAATCGCTTGAATTATACCTGCTGGTGGTTGCAGCACATTAAATTTATGCCACAGAGTGGATGCCACCAAATTGTTGGCCACCAAAACTCTTCCCCTGTAGGACAACTGGGGTAGCAGCCATTTCCACCTAGACAATCGTGTGCATACTTTATCCTCTACGCCCTCCCAATTTAATTTTTGAAATTCATTGGAACCAAAATAAATACCTAATATCTTAAAACCTTCAAATCTCCATTTGAGGTTTCCAGGCAATTGTGGAAGATTCTCTGAGAAATCTTGGCCTACCCAAAGAGCTTCACTTTTATCCCAGTTCACCTTTGACGATGAAGCCTTCTCATAAACATCAAGTGCATCAGACAAAAACTTAACATCTTGTGTATTATTAACAAATACCGTAATGTCATCTGCATAAGCACTTAAAACTGTTCTTGTATTCTTAATAATACCAGATGTAATAAAACCAGACATTTTTTCACGTAATTTACAAAGTAAAGGTTCTATTGCTATACTATATAGTTGCCCTGATAAAGGACACCCCTGCCTTATACCCCTTGTTACAGGAATAGGGCAGCTTAATCCACCTCCCACCTTGACAATACAAGAGGCACCTGCATACAACAATTTCACCCATTTTAAAAAAATTTGCCCAAAACCAAACACTCCCAACACATTGAACAGATATTTGTGATCAACACGATCAAACGCCTTTTCTTGATCCAGGGAGATCAGGCCAGTTTTTATTTTAAAAACTTTGCAAATATCTAAAACATCCCGTATCAAAAATAAATTGTCCGATATTGTCCTTTCTGGAACACAATATGTTTGATCCCTGTGTACTATTAAATGAAGGTACTTTTTTAACCTATTAGCTAGGCATTTAGATAAAATTTTATAATCGGTAGTCAATAGAGCTACTGGTCTCCAGTTTTTCAAAAGAGACAAATCCCCCTTTTTAGGCAACAATGACAAAACAGCACGTTGACAGGACACAGGCAACATACCATCTTTGTTACATACACAAAAAACCTCACAAAGATCCTTTCCAATACAATGCCAAAAATGTTTATAAAATTCAGGTTGCAAACCATCAATGCCTGGAGATTTTCCTGAATTAAGTTGACCCAAGGCAGCAGTTAGTTCTTGATAGGATATATCTATATCCAAAGCAGTCTTTGAGTCCAAGTCTATTTGAGGTAAATCTCGAAGAAGTTGTGCAGAACAATTTTCATCACAATGCTCAGCAGTATAAAGATTTGAATAATAATCCACTGCATGACGACGCATATCTCTGATATCATATGTCATCTTCCCATCAGGAAGACGTAAGCAGGCCATCTGTTTGTGCTTTGCCACTTTACGCTCCAAATTAAAAAAGTATGCACTTGGAGCATCCATATCTGCAACAGAAATAAAATGAGACCTTACCAAGGCCCCTTTTACTCTCTCATTTAAATAAGATCCCAACTCCATTTTTTTCCTCTGTAGCTTACTACTCAACATAGGATCATATCTTCTAATTAATTCTGCTTCTATACATGATATCTCATTCTCAACAGACTCAATTGTTTCCCTTAACACTTTAGTAGATTTGGCAGTATACTGCAGGCAAAACATTTTTATATTAACTTTTCCTATGTCCCACCACTGTCTTAAGTTTTCAAAACTGCTTTTTTTCATTTTCCACTGTTGCCAAAATATTTCAAAGTACCTACAAAATTCTTTATCTTGAAGCAGTCTAATATTAAAATGCCAAAAAGAGGACTTATTTGAGCTCTGAGACTTACTTATTACTACCGACACCAGATTATGGTCTGTAAAACCCATTGGAATAATAGAACAATCAATAATTTGATTACTCAACTGTTTAGACACATACATTCTGTCCAAACGAGCAGCAGTAACTCTATTATTATTCACCTTAACCCATGTATATTGCCTCACGTCAGGGTGTTTAACCCTCCATATACCCAAAAGATCAGTTGCCCTTATTAACCTTGATAAACAAGATGATGACTGAATATGGGGTTCTTCAGTATTTCGATCGACTGTAAAATTTTCTGTACAGTTCCAATCCCCCCCAACTATGACATTCCCATCATTAAAGCATTTTTTAAACACATTACTTAACACACCAAAAAACATTAATCTTTCAAACCCTACATTTGGTGCATACACATTGATGAAATAATAAATTTCCCCATCAATATCAGCTTTAACTACCAGGAGACGACCATTTATTGGTTGTTCTGTACTCAAAACAGTAACCCTTAAATCAGGTGAAAAGAAAATTCCCACTCCTGCACTCAAATTGGTTTTATGGCTTAACTTATACTGCCCTTTCCACCACAATCCCCACTCAACTTCATTACCTACATCGCTATGTGTTTCTTGAAGGTAAATAACATGCAATTTTTTCTGCTCTATTATTTCAGATACTAATGCACGTTTGTGCATATCCCTCCCCCCATTTATATTAAGAGAACCTACTCTTAAAACATCCATATGTAATTTTAAGAGGGAAAGGAGAAAAACAGATAGAAACAGCATTACAAAAAGAAACACCACGTGATGCATGAAATTGGTCAGCTAAGTAAAAACCTTTAACATTTTCTTTTTTTCCACTTTTCTATACTTTCTAATTGCCGTTGCATGTTTCTTTAAACGAAACCTTTTCTTTTCACTTAAGATCTCAAAGCCCACATTCTTTTGATGTACTGAAACAGACTTCTCAAACTTCTCAATATCTGGAAAGAAATCTATCACATTAACTTGCTTCCCAAAAGTATCGTCCAGAAAGGCATTAATCTCTTCTAAAGTATACAATGAGGAATCGTCTTGTGAGAATTCTTGCGAGTTCACCTCACCACTACACAGAGAATCTCCCTGTGAACATAACTCAAGCTCATGTACAGACGCAGACTCATCTGACAATGTTTCATCCATGCAACCCTCATTACATTCTTTATTACATTTCAACTCTATCTGTTGCTCTTTCTCCACCACACACTCTGCACTACAAATTCTAGACTGAATGCCGCTAGTACCCGGTACAGAGTATAATCCATGGACATCAACGTTTTCAACATTCGGTGATTCAACAATTTCTCTATTCATATCATTAACCGCAATATTTCCGAAATCTGAAACTGTCACTGTTGTTGTTTTCACTTCATTACTTATTTGAGTATTTTCGAGAACGGATACACTAACTTCCGAAACTCTTACCTCCGGAGGACCCTCAATCCCTCCCTGAGTAGACACGACAGCAGGAATAATATCAGTCTCTGCTCTCGAAACACCGCCTTCGACTTCACGGTCTTTATGCGGACAAGCATGCCGTTTATGCCCAACATCACCGCATTCAAAACACTTCATACTACCGGTTGTTGCGTAAACCATATATGTTTTCCCTTCATGATTAACACGAAAGGATATATCCAGCGTTCGCTCCGAAGAATCCAAAATCATGTTTACTAGTCTCCTAAAAGACATCACATGTTTTAGAGCTGGGTGTTTGCACCCCAGAGAAATCATTTTAAACGGACTAACGATTTTTCCGAAACGAATTAACTCACGCTCCAACGCTTCATTGGTTATGAATGGCGGCACATTTGAAATCATAATTTTAGAAGAAGCAGTGTAAAGTGGAGTAACTTGCACTAAATCGTCATTTACAATAAGGCCACTTTCAATTATTTGATTAACAAGATGCTGTGCTTTCAAAAAGACCACAACAGCCTTGTTCATGCGAGAGGCAGAGGAAATGTTTTCGTGGCCTACCGCCTCTCCTGTCGCCACAAGCACATCCTCCACCATTACCCCATCAACAGGTACACACCTGAAACCATTGCGTAAGGACAGCGCCTCAGCCTGAGACGCCATCCCTCCGCGAAAAAACTCGCTTTAACAACAACAATTAGCAAAAACAAACACTTACCAAATCATACAGAAACAAGATGAAATGGAAAAAGTACAAAGAGAAAAAAAGGATAGGTGAGTTTCCACCGTTCACCCCCCCCCCGCTTTCGCACGTGCAAACTCCCAGAATTCCCAGAGAGAGAGAGAGAGAGAGAGAGAGAGAGAGAGAGAGAGAGAGAGAGAGAGAGAGAGAGAGAGAGAGAGAGAGAGAGAGAGAGAGAGAGAGAGAGAGAGAGAGAGAGATGTGTGTGTGCACAGCGGGAAAGAGAGACCTCGCGCTTGTGCGATGTACAGTACCGGCTAGTCTCAGAAACTAAATAAGGTTTGGGCAAAAAGTAAAGATTGGTCGCTTGGCTCTTTTTGAAAAAAAATAATAATAATAAAAAAAAAAGGTTTGCTAAAGGGGTCTGAAAAGTCGCTAAATTGGCAACTGACAGCATCTCCATCCATTTCTCCAACCACGGGTTACACCACGACTCAAACAGAAAATGCGCGCTGCGTTAATCGCGCGTTAATAAAATTAGCGCAGTTAAAATGAATTTGCGTTAAAGCGTTATTAACGCGTTAACTTTGACAGCACTAATATTTATTTATATATTCAAATAGTTATAGATCATATAAAGTATTGGTAACAATTTACATTAAGGTCTCTTTGGTTAACATAAGTCATTGCATTAATTAACATGAACTAAAAAGGAACAATATATTTTAAAATCATTTATTCATCTTATTTAATGTTAGTTAATACTAACATATTTTTAATGTACTAACATTAAAAATATAAATTTTATTTTAATTCACAGTACATAAACTAATGTTAAGATACAACTTTAAATTTTAATAATGTATTAATAAATTTTTAACTTAACATTAATTAACATTAATAAATTTTAAATAATTATTGTTCATGTTAACTAGTATAGATCAATAATATAGTTTTTAACATTAGTTAATTCAAAACTAACAAACTAAGTATGAACAACATATGTTTTACTATAGTTCTTTGTGTTAGTAAAAATATTCTTTGTTAGTTCATGGTACAGTAACTGATATACATTAACTAGAAATTTTAATTAATAATGTAGTAGTCAATTTTGAACATATCATTTACCAAGATTCATAAATGCTATAAAAAATATTGTTCATGTTAACTTCATGTTAACTTATATAATATTAAAAACTAAAAAATTATTGAAAAGTGTTACAAAAGTTTTACATAGTTCTATGTATGTGTGTGTATGTGAGAGAGAGAGAGTTGGTTTTTTTGTTTGTTGTTATATTTGTTTGTTGGTGTTTGTTAATTGATACTTAATGTCAATCTGTGCTAGAGTTCAAGTTAGCATACCGTTGCTGTGCTCTCGCCTAGATTGTTAAATCTAGCTCCTAATAATGCTGACTTTTTGATAGTTCATTTAATATTTGTTAAATTGTTTATTTTATAATTTGTAGGGAGGAGGGTGCCATTTTCTTTTGTCAATCCTTTTGCCTCTGTTTTGGGTAAGTTAGGTAGTTAAGGAAGTGCTATTGTCTTTTTGTTAATTTTATTTTCCCCTGTGTTAGGTAAGTTAGATTTAAAATTGAGTAAGATTCTGTTTTGTTTGTTATTTTGGCCTTGCCCCCTCCTGAAGCCTTTTTGCTTTGTTTCTGTGGTTCCTTTATGTAATAAATCAAATTCGTAGTGGATCTTTTAGTGGTTGGCAGTGTTCTTTAGGGCTAGGACTGGGATGAGAGGCTCCATGTGGACTTTCCTTTCATTTTGTTATGTATTCCTCAATTCCCCTAGACTAATCATAGAATGGGAACGTAACACAAGGGTCTTCACATGGCTGAAAAGAAAACGGCGGAGATGGAAGTCAGATTGAGCATTGGCCCAGACCAGATCCCAATGGTTGATGTGAACCTGCATTTCCTGGCACAAAGCTATAAGGCTGAGGTTCCATGTGGAGTTGGGCTGCTCAGCTACTTGCCCCCTGTCAGCCAAAAGGAGATGCGTCTTCTCCAACACTGAGTCCAGTTGCACCACAAAACAGGTGGCCACATGTGTGCGATGGCTGTACTCATGGAGGAAGAGCAGCTGAGCTCTGTGATCCATCAGGTGTTGTAGCTGAGAGTAATGCTGGCTGAAGGCTGCAAACTGATGGTGGTGGTAAAAATCATCTTCCTCAGAGGAAGAAAGACCTATGACACAGCCAAACAGCCTGCCTCCTGATGCAGGATTACGGAGTGTGTGGCATTGAGAGCTGAGGCTCTGTAAAGTTTGCTCAAGAAGTTGGATATTTCTGGAGGAACATGAAGTGATGCTTTCACTCTCAGAGTCCCAACTGGCATCTTTGTCCTTCTGCCCCATGAGCCACTTGAGACTGGGGTTAAAACGGTTGCAAAACAGAGCCTCTGCCCTCTGGAGGGATTTGGTGAATGGACCTTGGTACCAAGAAGCTGGAAGGAAACAGAAATGCAAAATATGAACTAAAAATGTTTCAGTGGAAACTCGTATAAAACAGGGTTTGCAACTCAAGTCATTTGCAAGTCATGTTTTTTGTCCTTTTTCTGAAATTATTCAGGGAAGACCTATATAACTCTCTGAGGTCAAATTAAATACCATATGTGGAATTTTATTTTACATTTATTTTTTATGAGGTTCCCAATTTTTACAACCTGTTGAAGGTTAAATGTTCAAGGTTAAAAGAAAATAAATATGCACAAAATTGGTGGCAAGTAGATTTAGTCTAAATTAAGCTGTCCCTTAAAAGAGATCTGAAAGTATCAAATGGCAATTTGTAGTAATACTGATAACATATTTCCAAGACTGGCCATTCGTCCAGATTCCAGCATCCCTCTGTCCCTACACTACATAGGAAAAGCACTTGAGAAAATGAATGAATGGCTGAATATACTTCTAATAAGAAAAAAAAAAACAGTTTTATTTCAGTGAAGGCTTGATTACACTAAACAATGTTTAAAATCTGAACAGATTTGTAAAACACTAGGCATCATTCACCTGCAGACTTTGTAAAAGGTTACAGAAGAAAAACTGGGCATCATACATTAAATGACAGAAGACTTTTATACACTACCAGACCTTAACATCAACTCATACAGAAATATGTGCCTCATTACTAGGAGATGCAAGACAAATGAAAACAATAGCTGTGTCCAAAATCACTCACTCATTCACTAATCCTTATATAGTATATGGCAGTTGAGTGCACTATATCAGAAAGGAGTGTACGAAATAAAGTGAATGAATTGGGACACTGACGTATACGCTGCGCGACAGAGAGCTGGAGCTGTCACAGAAATATCTTTCTCAAATACGTACTTTTATTACATGTACCTTATTTTATGAAATAATATTAATAACAATAACACTCACAATGACTTTATATTGTAATTATACATACCTCAGGGCAAGCTTTGTAGTTTCATTGATGGTATTATTATTGTTTTGTAATGCATAAGTTCATAATAATTAAATATTATTAAAATACTGGCAACAAAAATAAACACATATTACATATACACATAACACATAAATTTTATGCATTTATTATTTTTAGTATCTTGAAACTCTCCCAAGCATTATTTTGCACTAAGATGACAATGGTCGTAGAGCTTCTTCAGGCAACCATTAATTTCACATTTGGATGAATACACTACCTGCTGTGATTAACGAATATTTATTTTTTAAATCATCCACCAAATTATCATCACATCTCTGTCATCTCTTGCAAGTTAACACCACCACATCAGTAAATTACTGAGTTTATACTATTTAGGCATTTTTTAATATTAATAATCCATGAAAGAAACGTTAAAGCAGAAATAAGAAAGTTGTAAATGGCATCTCTTATTCAAACTAACTCGCTCCCAGTATCTCTTCCAGCTCGTCAGTCCTGTCCGCATTGGATTATGGGAAATAGTGCTTCAGTGAGTGCACATCAGTTGCTCACTCGAAATCAGAGAGGACTGTGGGTAAAAAGTAGTGAACAAATGTAGATAATGAACTCGTTCAATCAGAATTTGGACAGCACTACAAAATGGTCGACACCAGATACTGGGGATATCTGCACTATACTGGGGATAGGGAGCGGTTTCGGACACAGCTAATATGTGTTCTAAAATTGCCTCAAAATATCAAACATACTTGAAATGCTCTTTGCCTCTGTTGCTTAAGAAAATTGGAGTCCATTGTGTACCCAACTTATGGAATGTGCCATTAGTTGTTTAATAATGTGCTATAAAAGGTTTTGATTCTTGCATATTTTGTTTGTAAAATAATCTTCACAAATGAAGACAATTCCTATGAACTTTGTAGCTAATTCTTTGATTAAGTCTGTATGGTGCCCTGGTAGCCTGTATACTGTCCCACTTAGCCACTTGTTTTTCAAGATACAAAAAAACTTAAAAACAATTGGAGTATTACTAGTTTATTTTATGTAGAATGAAAGATGAAAATATCTTGAGGTTGTGTTAACCATGCTTATTTTAGACATTTAACCAAAAACCTATTCAAAAAACCTATTGACTTTAGGACAGTGTAACTAGAAGTGCAAAAATGGTAATTAATTTCCAGGTTTTTTAACTCATTCCAGCAGCAGGCTACTAGCTGAGTAATAATGAGTCATGACCTCTGCATTCAAGTGATATATATTTATGTAACATTACTGAATTTTCAAGAAGGCTAAACACAAAACTTACCATCATATTTGTAATTTGAAATATATTCTTCAGGAAGTATTTCTGAACAGTCACTTTGCATCCTCTGTGAAAAACGCAGCGAAAAAAAAGATTAGAAAAAATATACAAATGAGTGAGGACACCTTGGTTCCTCATTTCTAATTCTAGAAAGATTGAAATAAATTTACATCAAAGTTCACTGATGTGCAGTGACGATAAGAATGGCAAATAACATGCTGTAAATTATTTCAGCAATACACTGGTGTGTATGAAAATTTGAGTCATTGGGTCTCACCTGTTCATTATTAGAACATTGATTTTCAGGACTGACACCAACAGAACTGTACTTTTTTTCTGTTTGGGATCAGAAATGTCAGAATACAAGCAAATGCTGAAATTTCAATGTTACTGAAATTCTCCTGATCCTGTTTAATAATTTTAATTCTGCACTCTGGTATATACAATAAACTGACATTAACAGTGAAACGTTTGAATGATCTTAATTTTTAATCTTCTGGGCCCGTATTCACGAAACATCTTAAGGATAAAAGTAGCTCATAACTTGCCGATTTAGGAGAAAATCTTAAAAAATAATGGGCATGTCAGTCCTAAATTTAGGACTCCTAAATTTTTGCTCTAAGAATATTTTAAGTGTTTTAGCGCTAAATCTAGCTCCTAAATCTGTGAAACATTAATCAGCCATGATTATTCCACTGTGTTAATTAAAAGACTATTTATATGCATATACACTGTTTACGAAAAGCAAACATGTAAGAGGCTAAAAATTAGCTGAACATATACTTATTTAGTGACATTTAGCCTGCATTTTAAAATCTTTATTTTAAGGTGGTAATTAACACTTATGTATAACTTTATATGAACATGGCAACATAATATCACGCTCTACAATATTTCTATGAATAAAACTCTGACAGAGACCCCTCTCCTATCAGCCAATCACTGTGTGCATAGTTATTAAGCATGCTGACATCAGGTTTCTTGAGCACTTTCCCACGGAGAATGGGTGACAAATTTTTATCTGGATACTTTATATCGGTCGTGAGCCCCAAATCTCACCTGGTTGCCCATTGCTGGCAACATTAACCAAAATTACCTGGCAACATTGCTCAAAAAGTTGCCCCTTGTATCATCAGCCTTAGTGTTAAGATAACATGTTTTGTGAATACGGGCCCTGATCAAAAGGCTTCTGCCTACATGCTTGAACTCTCTTATTTATTAATTGTTAATGGTTATACTTTATTTTAAATTAATATTAATTAACAACATACACTTACTACATGATGATTAAGGTTAGGGTTTTGGTTGAGGGTTAGTTGCTTGTTATCTAGCATAATTTACTGTTATTACTACCAGTAAGTACCAGTAAGATGTGTAACAAGTACAGTGTAAAAATTAAGCGTTATCTTAATGAAACTGATCTTTTTTCTGCTATCACTATTACTGCACCAGAGAAATTGTTTTTAAAATGTTTTGATCTTGTTTGTGAATTTTGACTTAATAGGTTGGCTAAGTGCATGCTAACTGTTTTATAAAAGCAATAAGCCCTGTGGTTTACAGTAAATTTAGAAGACCTAAGAGGCAGCATTAGGCACAACATGAAGCAGAGCTTCTTGGGGACTTTTTTTTTAACATTATTTAAAAACACATGAAAATTGTGAAAAAAATTCTCCTTATGTTTTTAATCTACAAATACATTAAGCAGCACAACAGTTTTCAGCATGGGTAATAATAACAAGACGTTTTCTGAGCTCCAAATCAGTATATCTGTATGATTTCTGAAGGATCATGTCACACTGAAGACTGGAGTAATGGCTGCTAAAAATTCAGCATTGCCATTACAGTTATCCACCTTTTTCCTACATCCAATGATGCTTTGCGCAAATTATGGGAGTAACTTCTGTTGCAGAAACAATCAGTGAAAGGTTCGCTCTATGAATGCAATAAACAATCAGTGAAAGGTTCGCTCTATGAATGCAATAATAAGAGTTTTGGGCACAGGGTGACATTATTCTACTCACCCTTCAACCATCAATCATTGAAAGGAAATTTAAAAGTGTAAAAGCATTAACAAACTACTTTTAGCTTACCATGAATAACCCCAAAAAGCTCAAGTATTTCCTCAGCAATATTGCAGACGTTTTAAATATCACAGAAGTAGCCTAATATATATCTATATTACTTAACATGTTGACTTAATCAAAAATGTTCATTAACATTGAGTCATAATAATTTGTGAAGAAAAGAAAATGAAAAGAAAAGTCACTGATCTATAATAGAGAAAATTCCATTTCGGCAAGTAACAAATAAAAGCCTGTTAACATTAATAAAGTTGGTATTAGTGACAGTATCCTTTTAAAGACAATAAGCCACAGGACAAAAAGATTAGTCAAGTCAAGTCACCTTTATTTATATAGCGCTTTTAACAATACAGATTGTGTCAAAGCACTTAACAGTAACAAATTGGAGGATAGAGTGTCAGTAATGTATAATGATAAGATTAAACACTCAATTTTCAGTTAAAGGCATTTCATTATTGAATTCAGAGATGTCATTGTCTAGCTCAGTTTAGTTTAAATAGTATCTGTGCAATCAAATCGACAATAATCGCTAGAAATTAAGTGTCCCCAACTGAGCAAGCCAGAGGCAACAGCGGCAAGGAATCAAAACTCCCTCTGTGACAGAATGGAGAAAAAAAAAAAACCTTGGGAGAAACCAGGCTCAGTCGGGGGGCCAGTTCTCCTCTGGCCAGACGAAACCCGCAGTTCAATTCCAACCGCAGCCATGTCAGATTGTGTAAAGGGCTTATCTGATTCCTGTGGTCTTGTCCCGATGGGGAATTTTAATTTACAATGTATTTGTTATATTTGTGTTTTATTCCTTATTTGAAGTTTTTCATTTATATGATTTATTCATTTGCTATAATTGTAAAGTATAGTTTAATGCATTTATTGTTCCTCGGTCTATTTTTATGATATATATTTGTTTGTTTATTATAATTTAAATTTATAGTTTAATTCATTTAATATATTTCTGTTGCATATATATATATATATATATATATATACACACACACACACACACACACACATATATATATATATATATATATATACACACACACACATATATACACATACATGCATATACACGAAAGAAACTGACAAATATTAGCGTAGATGCCATTCTTCTACAGTGAAGTACATTGTGTGTTATGGGGAGTGTTCCTGGTTCCGGTTGATCTAATTAATGCAGCCTAACAATCCTTTAACGGATTTGAATAATAGAAGTGTATTAGTATGTTATGTGTAAGCCAGGTTAAAGAGATGTGTCTTTAATCTAGATTTAAACTGACAAAATGTGTCTGCCTCCCGAACAGTGTTAGGTAGATTGTTCCAGAGTTTGGGTGCTAAATAGGAAAAGGATCTGCCGCCCGCAGTCGATTTTGATATTCTAGGTATTATCAAAAGGCCAGAGTTTTGAGAACGCAGCTGTTACGGAGCCGACGAGACAAGAGACGTGCAGATCCATGTGCAGCGTTTATTCAAAGGCGTGGTCACAAACAGGAAAAGTTCAGTAAACAGCAAGCAGGTATATCACAGGCAAGGCAAAGAGTCATCCAAAACAGGCATGAGTCAGTCGACAGCGAACAATATCCAAAGGGGCTTGACAAAAGAGGTAATCCGAAAACGTGAGCAATAATCCTGGCAAGGCGCGAACAGAGTCTGAAACAGCAAGGCAAAGGGTTAATCCAGGAAACACGGGCAGGAATCAAAACACGAGGAAACAGGCAAGGCAAGACTATGATAACTAAGTGGGCTCCGTAGAGTAGCTATTGCTAGGAGAGAGATAAGTGCGTGCAATACTCGGCGCTGAAAGAGAGGAAGTCCAAGGCTTATAAAGCGTGTCTGATGGGATCAGCTGTGTAATCAGTGCAATGTGTAATTGGTGACAGCTGTGATGTCCCCCCCAAGGAGCGGCTTTCAGACGTGGAGTGGCCAGGGACCGAGGCAGAGCCAGCAGAGCAGGAAGCCAGGGCAGAACCAGAGGCCAGGACAGGGCCGACAGAGCAGGAACCCACCAGGGCGGAGCAGACAGAACAGGAGCCCACCAGGGCGGAGCAGATGGAACAGGAGCCCACCAGGGCGGAGCCGAAGACCACCAGACCAGAGCAGAAGACCACCACGGTGGAGCCGAAGAACCCCAGACCAGAGTAGATGGGGCAGAAGACCACCAGACCTGAGCAGAAGACCACCACGGTGGAGCCGAAGACCGCCAGACCAGAGTAGATAGGGCAGAAGACCACCAGATCTGAGCAGAAGACCACCAGAGCAGAGCAGACGGACCTGAAGACCACGGCAGGGACTGGGACCTAGGGAACACTGAGACACACAACACAGACAGAGCATTTTTGGCCCCAAGAGCCCAGGCAGAGAACACAAAAAGTTCATCAATAGTTTCCCGGGCTGACAGTTCACAATCAGGCTCATTGAGGGAAACTGGACTGGTAGGTTGTTCACAAACAAATTCATGGGCTGATAAAGGATAGATTGACAGTTCAAAATTAGTTATATTGACTGAAGCTGGATTGATGGATGGTTCAAAATTAGACTTGGTGTTAACAAACCAGATCAGCAGACAGTTTTAAGTCAGCTCTTACAACTACATTAGTATAGACAGATTGTTCATAAGCAGGTGCATAGACTGAAACTCAACTGGTTGACATTTCTGTGAGGAAAACTAAACTGGCAGACAATTCGCAGTCAGACTCATTCCTTGAAACAGGACAGACAGATACCTGGGCATCGAACTTATTGACAGAAATAATATAATCAAACTGCTCATACTCAGACACCTTGGTGGGATCTGGACAGACTGATAGTTCATAAACCGGATCACAGACTAGGAATGGTAAGGAAGACGGTTCAACGGACATACTTGGGGGAACAGAACAAGCAGACAGTTCATGAATGGTCTCTATGGCATTGACAGGGTTAACGTGACAGACATGGGGTGCATTTATAGTCTCTGGCTTCAAGACAGACAGTGTTAAGGGTTCAAAGGCATCCTCCTCGGCTGGGTCAGAGCAACGCAAATGTTCAAAAGTGGCCTCCGTGTCCGTGACAGGGCAAGATGAGGAATCACAGACGGCCTCCATAGCCGTGACAGGACAGGACGAGGATTCACAGACGGCCTCCTTAGCCATGACAGGACAGGGCGTGAGTTCACAGGTGGGTACCACTGACACCTCCGAAGGTTCTGCAGCGGTTGCCGCCACCTCCGGAGGTTCTACAGTGGTAACAGTCTCTTTGACCACGACACGACAGGCTGAGAGTACATTGCTAGGCGCCACCACCATAAAAGGAGCTGAAGCGAGCACCGCCGCTTTGGGAGGTTCTGCAGCATGTGCCGCCACCTCTGGAGAAGCTGCAGCGGGTGTCATCGCCTGGAGCAGTTCTGAAGTGGTAAATGCAGCCCAAATGCACCAAAAAGCGATCCCCATCATGGGGAGCACTTCAGACAAGAGAATTAGTTCAGGAACAGGAGGGCTAGAGTGAATTGGTTTGGGGATACCAGCTGCACGTGCAGGCACCAGCAGTGCATCCCTCACACTGGAAATCAGACTGCTAAATCGGAGCACTGACCTTGAATATCTGGGTATGACAGCACGTCACAAGACTCTGGATGATCAGCTGTGACGTGACGTGGTTCTGGATGGTCAGTGGTGAAGTGAAGAGACTGGAAGATCCGCTGAGACGTGAAGAGACTCTGGTAGGTCAGTGGACACATGAAGAGACTCTGGAAGGTCAGCGGAGGCATGACTTGACTCATAACGTGACTCTGGAAGATCAGCGGAGACATGACGAGACTCTGGTAGATCAGCCGAGACGTGATGAGACTCTGGTAGATCAGCCGAGACGTGACGAGACTCTGGCAGATCAGCTGAGATGTGATGAGACTCTGGTAGATCAGCTGAGACGTGATGAGGCTTTGGCAGATCAGCTGAGATGTGATGAGACTCTGGTAGATCAACTGAGACGTAACGAGGCTTTGGCAGATCAGCTGAGACGTGACGAGACTCTGGTAGATCAGCTGAGACGTGATGAGACTCTGGTAGATCAGCTGAGACGTGATGAGACTCTGGTAGATCAGCTGAGACGTGACGAGACTCTGGCAGATCAGCTGAGATGTGATGAGACTCTGGTAGATCAGCTGAGACGTGATGAGACTCTGGTAGATCAGCTGAGACGTGATGAGACTCTGGCAGATCAGCTGAGATGTGATGAGACTCTGGTAGATCAACTGAGACGTAACGAGGCTTTGGCAGATCAGCTGAGACGTGACGAGACTCTGGTAGATCAGCTGAGACGTGATGAGACTCTGGTAGATCAGCTGAGACGTGACGAGACTCTGGTAGATCAGCTGAGACGTGATGAGACTCTGGCAGATCAGCTGAGATGTGATGAGACTCTGGTAGATCAGCTGAGACGTGATGAGGCTTTGGCAGATCAGCTGAGATGTGATGAGACTCTGGTAGATCAACTGAGACGTAACGAGGCTTTGGCAGATCAGCTGAGACGTGACGAGACTCTGGTAGATCAGCTGAGACGTGATGAGACTCTGGTAGATCAGCTGAGACGTGACAAGGCTCTGGCAGATCAGCTGAGACGTGACGAGACTCGTGAAGAGCAATCGTGACTTGACTTGACCCGTGAAG
Source organism: Spinibarbus caldwelli (assembly GCA_039654775.1). Taxonomy (NCBI): domain Eukaryota; kingdom Metazoa; phylum Chordata; class Actinopteri; order Cypriniformes; family Cyprinidae; genus Spinibarbus; species Spinibarbus caldwelli. The sequence continues at coordinate 28,048,632 of CM077246.1, read as the reverse complement.
AGCAGCCGTGACTCGACCTGACCCGTGAAGAGTTACATGCTAGTTACTTGCTAACGACGTGCTTGCAACTTGCTAATCATGCTAGTCATGCTAGCAAACATGCTAGTCACTTTTTAGTCATGCTAGCAACATGCTAGTCTCTTGCTAGTCATGCTAACAACATGCTAGTCACTTGCTAATCATGCTAGTAGCATGCTAGTAACTTGCTAAGGACGTTAGCAACTTGTTAATCATGCTAACAACATCCCAACAACTTGCTAATCATGCTGACAACATGCTAGCAACTTGCTAATCATTTTAACAACATGCTAGTCATTTGCTAGTCATGCTAACAATATGCTAGTCATTTGTTAATAATGCTAGCAACATGCTAGTCACTTGCTAGTCATGCTAGCAACATGCTAGTCACTTACTAGCAACTGCATAAATCTGTTTATCCGTCTAACTGTCTGTGACTATCTGTTTTTCTGGTAAATTGTATGGTTTTCAAAAATTTAAAACTTCAAATTTTAAAACTACTTTAAACTTCAAACTAGTTAAAACTGAAAACCTTCAAACTTTAAGCTTTTAAAACTACTTCAAACTTTCTGGCTAGGCTTTTTCAAGCCAACTTAAAGTTTGTCTACGAACTTTACTATCTAGTTCTTCTTCTTCTTCTTCTTCTGAGACCAAATTTTAAAATGTATCTCCTCCTAGACCTTTAAAGCTACAACCACCAAACTCGGCCCAGACCTTCAGACTGGTCTGACTCGGGTTGCTATAACTTTTCTAACCGATCCGGCTTACGGTTTTCGTAAAAATTACGATCAAAACTGGGAAAAATCCCATAGACTTACATTGACGGAATGTTCAGATGAGCCAAGACTCATCAAACACCAACTGTCAAACTTTCAAATGTAAACACACTGAAGCATATTGGACTCAATTAAGCTTTGCTTCTATGTACTATTTCTAATCCATTTAAATTCATTTAAGCTTCCACTCTATCTAATATTTCTAATCTAAATCATGCTAGCAACATGCTAGTAACATGCTAATCATGTTAGAAACATGTTAATAACATGTTAATAATGCTAGAAACATGCTAGTGACTTGCAAATAATGCTGGACACATGCTAGCAACTTTGCTAATCATGCTAGAATCATGCTAGCGACATGCTAATCATGCTGGAAACATGCTAACAACATGCTAATCATGATGGAAACATGCTAGTGACATGCTAGTAACTTGCTAATCATACTAGAATCATGTTAGCAACATGTTAATAACTAGCTAATCATGCTAACAACATGCTAGTAACTTACTAATCATGCTATCAACATGCTAGTAGCTTGTTAATCATGCTAACAACATGCTAGTAACATTCTAATCATGCTAACGACATGTTAGTCATTTGCAAATCATGTTTGTTACATTCTAGTATCTAGCTAACGACATGCTTGCAACTTGCTATTCATGCTAACGACATGTTAGTCATTTGCTAATCATGCTTGTTACATTCTAGTAACTTGCTAACGACATGTTTGCAACTTGCTATTCATGCTAACGACATGCTAGTCACTTGCTAATCATGCTAGCAACGTGCTAGTAACTTGCTAATCATACTAGAATCATGTTATCAACATGCAAGTAGCTTGCTAATCATGCTAACAACATGCTAGTAACAAGCTAATCATGCTAGAAACATGCTAACAACATGCTAGTAACATGCTAATCATGCTAACGACATGTTTGGCATTTGCTAATCATGCTAGTTACATGCTAGTAACTTGTTAACTACATGCTTGCAACTTGCTAATCATGCTACTGACATGCTAGCAACATGCTAGTCACTTGTTAATCATGCTAACAACATGCTAGTAACTTGCTAGTCATGCTAGCAACATGCTATTCACTTGTTAATCATGCTAATAACATGCTAGCAACTTGCTAATCATGCTAACGACATGCTAGCAACATGCTAGTCACTTGCTAATCATGCTAACAACATGCTAGTCATGCTAGAAACATGCTAGTCACTTGCTAGTCATGCTAGCAAAATGCTAGAAACATGCTAACAACAAGATAGCATCTTGCTAATCATACTGACAACATTCTAGCAACTTGCTAATCATGCTAACAACATGCTAGCAACTTGCTAATCATGCTAACTACATGCTAGCAACATGCTAGTCACTTGCTAATCATGCTAAAAACATGCTAGTCATGCTAGCAACATGCTAGTCACTTGCTAGTCATGCTGTCAACATGGTAGTCACTTGCTAGTCATGCTAGCAAAATGCTAGAAACATGCTAATCATGCTAGCAACATGCTAGCATCTTGCTAATCATGCTGACAACATGCTATCAACTTGCTAATCATGCTAACAACATGCTAGTCACTTGCTAGTCATGCTAGCAACATGCTAGTAACTTGCTAGCAACCGCATAAATCTGTTTATCTGTCTGTCTGTCTGTCTGTGACTATCCGTTTTTCTGGTAAATTGTATGGTTTTCAAAAATTTAAAACTTCAAACTTTAAAACTACTTTAAACCTCAAACTAGTTAAAACTGAAAACCTTCAAACTTTAAGCTTTTAAAACTATTTCAAACTTTCTGGCTAGGCTTTTTCAAGCCAACTTAAAGTTTGTCTACGAACTTTACTATCTAGTTATTATTCTTCCACTTCTTCTGAGACTAAAATTTCTGACTGCTACTCCTCCTAGAGCTTTAACTCTACAGACTCCAAACTTAGCCCAGATCTTCAGGCTGGTCTGATTCGAGTTGCTATATCTTTTCTAACTGATCGGACTTACGGTTTTCATAAAACTGAAGATTAAAAATCATAAAAATCCCATAGACTTACATTGACGGAATGTTCAGATGAGCCAAGACTATTCAAACTCCAACTGTCAAAATTCAAATGTAAACACATTGAAGCCCATTAGACTCCATTAAGCTTCCTTCTATGTACAATTTCTAACCCATTTAAACTCATTCAAACTCATCTACATATTTATAATCTATCTATCTATCGATCTATCTATAATGTGACTATCTATCTATCTATCTATCTATCTATAATCTGACTCTATCTATCTATCTATCTATCTATCTATCTATCTATCTTCATAGCAACACTCTTGCAACCATCCAAACTAACCTAGCAAGTACCGTGAGTACCCTAGCAACCACCCTGAGTACCTTAGCAACCGCATAGCAACACCCTAGCAACAAGTCTGGGTAACCTAGCAACCGCATAGCAACACCCGGGTAGCAGAGCAACCACCTAGCAACACCGTAGCAACCACTCCTGGTACCAAAGCAACCACCTAGCAACATCTTAGCAACCACCCTGAGTACCATAGCAACTGCATAGCAACACCCTAGCAACTGACCCAGGAAACCAAGCAACCGCATATGCTATGCTATGCAACAGTATCCTAGTGACCACCCCGAGTACCCTAGCAACCGCATAGCAACAACTTAGCAACCACCCCGAGTGCCATAGCAAACGAATAGCAACACCTTAGCAACCACCCTGAGTTCCCTAGCAACCGCATAGCAACACCTTAGCAACCGCCCCTGGTACCCTAGCAACTCCCTAGCATCCACCCCAAGTACCCTAGCAACCGCATAGAAACACCTAAGCAACCACCCCGGGTACCCCAGCAACCACATAGCAACACCTTAGCAACCACTCAGAGTACAATAGCAACAGCATAGCAATAACCTAGCAACCACCCAGAGTACCATAGTAACCACATAGCAACACCCTAGCAACCACCTCATGTACCCTAGCAACTGCATAGCAACACCTTAGCAACCACTATGACTTCCTTATCAACCACCTAGAGTACCCTAGAAACCGCATAGCAACACCTTAGCAACCAACCTGAGTACTCTAGCAACCGCCCCAGGTACCTTAACAACCACATAGCAACACCCTAGCAACCACCCTGAGTACCCTAGCAACCTCATAGCAACACCCTAACAACCGACCTGTGTACCTGAGCAACCGCCCCGGGTACCCTAGCAACTGCTTTAGCAAGGACCCCAAGTACCCTAGCAACCGCATAGCAAACAACCTCAGGTACCCTAGCAACCGCATAGCGACACCCTAACAATGTCTATCTATCTATCTATCTATTTATCTGTCTATCTATCTATAATCTGATTCTATCTGTCTATCTATCTATCTATCTATCTATCTGTCTGTCTGTCTGTCTGTCTGTCTATCTATCTATCTATCTATAATCTTATAATTTCTATCTATCTATCTATCTATCTATCTATCTATCTATCTATCTATCTATCTATCATCTTACAATTTCTTTCTATCTATCTATTTATCTATCTATCTATCTATAATCTGATTCTATCTATCTATCTATCTATAATCTTACAATTTCTCTATTTATCTATCTATCTATCTATCTATCTAACATTTGACTCTATCTATCTATCTATCTATCTATCTATCTATCTATCTATCTATCTAGTATCTTGCTAACCATGCTAACAACATGTTAATCATGCTAGAAACATGCTAGCAACTTGCTAAACATGCTAACAACATGCTAATCATCCAAGAAACATGCTAGTAACATGGCAAACATGCTAGAAACGTGCTAGTCACTTGCTAATAATGCTAGCAACATGCTAGTAACAAGCTAATCATGCTAAAGACATGCTAACAACATGCTAGTCACTTGCAAATCATGCTAGAAACATGCTATCGACATGCTAGGCACTTGCTAGTCATGCAAGCAACATGCTAATCATGCTAAAAACATGCTAGTCACTTTCTAATCATGCTAGTAACATGCTAATCATGCTAGAAACATGCTAGTGACATGCTAGTAACTTGCTAATCATGTTAAAATATGCTAGCAACATGCTAGTAACATGCTAATCATACTAGAAACATACTAGTCACTTGCTAATCATGCTAAAGACATGCTAGCAATATGCTAGTAACATGCTAATCATGCTAAAACATGCTAGCAACATGCTAGTCACTTGCTAATCATGCTAGTAACATGCTAATCATGCTAGAAACAGGCTAGCGACATGCTAGTAACTTGCTAATCATGTTAAAATATACTAGCAACATGCTAGTAACATGCTAATCATGCTAGAAACATACTAGTCTCTTGCTAATCATACATGCTAATCATGTTAACAACATGCTAATCACTTGCTAATCATGCTAGCAACATGCTAATCACTTGCTAACTTCATAGCAACACTCTAGCAACTATCCAAACCAACCTAGCAACCACCCTGAGTACGCTAGCAACACCATGGAAACCACCCCGAGTACCCTAGCAACCACATAGCAACATCCTAGCAACCACCCCAGGTAGCCTAGCAACCGCATAGCAACACCCTAGCAACTGCCCAGACTACCCTAGCAACCAGTCTGGGTACCATAGCAACCGCATAGCAACACCTTAGCAACCACCCTGGGTACTTTAGCAACTGCATAGCAATACCCTAGCAACCATTCCGATTGCCCTTAGCAACCGCATAACAACACCCTCGCAACCATCCCGGGTACCATAGCAACTGCATAGCAATACCCTAGCAACCTTCCTGGGTACCTCAGCAACTGCATAGCAACACCTTAGAAACCACCCAGGGTACCTCAGCAACCGCCTAACAACCACCCCGAGTACCATAGCAAACGCATAGCAACACCTTAGCAACCACCCCAGGTACCTTAGCAACCGCATAGCAACACCTTAGCAACCACCCCGGATAGCCTAGCAACCATCTAGCAACACCATAGCAACCACCCCAAGTACCATAGCAACTGCCTAGCAACACCCTAGCAACCACCCCAGATAGCCTAGCAACCACCTAGCAACACCATAGCTACCACCCCAAGTACCATAGCAACTGCCTAGCAACACCCTAGCAACCACCCCAGGTACCTTAGCAACTGCATAGCAACACCTTAGCAACCAACCTGGGTACCCTAGCAACTACACATAGCAACTGCCCCAGGTACCCTAGCGACCACATAGCAACGCCCTAGCAACTGCCCCAGGTACCCTAACAACTGCATAGCAACACCCTAGCAACTGACCCAGGTACTCTAGCAACCGCATAGCAACACCCTAACAACCACTCAGAGTACTCTAGCAACTGCATAGCAATACCTTAGCAACCACCCCAGATACCTTAGTAACACCCTAGCAACCGACCTGTGTAACTTAGCAACCACCTAAAATACCCTAGTCAAGTCAAGTCAAGTCACCTTTATTTATATAGCGCTTTTAACAATACAGATTGTGTCAAAGCACTTAACAGTATCAAATTGGAGGATAGAGTGTCAGTAATGTATAATAATAAGATTAAACACTCAATTTTCAGTTAAAGGCATTTCATTATTGAATTCAGAGATGTCATTGTCTAGCTCAGTTTAGTTTAAATAGTATATATGAAATCAAATTGACGATAATCATTAGAAATTAAGTGTCCCCAACTGAGCAAGCCAGAGGCGACAGCGGCAAGGAACCAAAACTCCCTCTGTGACAGAATGGAGAAAAAAACCTTGGGAGAAACCAGGCTCAGTCGGGGGGCCAGTTCTCCTCTGGCCAGGATATTATTATTTATTTTTTTTACTTATTGTATTAATTAAATTTTAAATGTATAAATGTATTATATTTCTATTTTTATATTGTTGCAATTTCTAACAATAATAGTATTATGTAGTTAGGTATTTTATTATATTATAGTTATTTTGTTTAATTTTAAGTTTTATTGTATTTAAGTCGAGGTCTTCACTGGGGATATGTCCCCGGGGCTCATCCAGGTGTCCGGCCTCTGATCCGGACACGGACTGAGAAACAGAATAATAAAGAAACAGACAAATATTAGCGTAGATGCCATTCTTCTTACGATGTAACGAGTACATCGTGTGTTATGAGGAGTGTTCCCGGTTCCGGTTGATCTAATTAATGCAGCCTAACAATCCTTTAACGGATTTGAATAATAGAAGTGTATTAGTGTGTTATGTGTAAGCCAGGTTAAAGAAATGTGTCTTTAATCTAGATTTAAACTGACACAGTGTGTCTGCCTCCCGAACAGTGTTAGGTAGATTGTTCCAGAGTTTGGGCGCTAAATAGGAAAAGGATCTGCCGCCCGCAGTCGATTTTGATATTCTAGGTATTATCAAATGGCCAAAGTTTTGAGAACGCAGCAGACGTGGAGGACTATAATGTGATAAGAGCTCGCTCAAGTACTGAGGAGCTAAGCCATTCAGGGCTTTATAAGTAATTAACAAGATTTTAAAATCTATCCGATGTTTGATAGGGAGCCAGTGCAGTGTTGACAGAACCGGGCTAATATGGTCATACTTCCTGGTTCTAGTAAGGACTCTAGCTGCTGCATTTTGGACCAACTGTAGTTTATTGATCAAGCGTGCAGAACAACCACCCAGTAAAGCATTACAATAGTCTAACCTTGAGGTCATAAACGCATGAATTAGCATTTCTGCATTTGACGTTGAGAGCATAGGTCGCAATTTAGATATGTTTTTGAGATGGAAAAACGCAGTTTTACAGATACTAGAAACATGGCTTTCAAATGAAAGATTGCTATCAAACAGCACACCTAGGTTCCTAACTGATGAAGAAGAATTGACAGAGCAGCCGTCACGTGTTAGATAGTGTTCTAGGTTATTACATGTGGGGTTTTTAGGTCCGATAATTAACACCTCTGTTTTTTCAGAATTTAGCAGTAAGAAGTTACTCGTCATCCAGTTTTTTATATCGACTATACATTCCGTTAGTTTCTCAATTTGGTGTGTTTCACCGGGCCGTGAAGAAATATAGAGCTGAGTATCATCAGCATAACAGTGAAAGCTAACACCATGTCTCCTGATAATATCTCCCAAGGGTAACATGTAAAGCGTGAAAAGTAACGGCCCTAGTACTGAGCCTTGAGGTACTCCATACTGCACTTGTGATCGATATGATACCTCTTCATTTACTGCTACGAACTGATGGCGGTCAGATAAGTATGATTTGAACCATGCTAAGGCACTTCCACTAATGCCAACTAAGTTTTCTAGTCTATTCAAAAGAATGTTGTGGTCGATAGTGTCGAACGCAGCGCTAAGATCCAGTAGAACTAATAAAGAGATACAACCATGATCAGATGATAGAAGCAGGTCATTTGTAACTCTAATGAGAGCAGTCTCAGTACTATGATACGGTCTAAATCCTGACTGGAATTCCTCACAGATACCATTTTTCTCTAAGAAGGAATATAATTGTGAGGATACTACCTTTTCTAGCATCTTTGACAGAAAAGGAAGATTTGAGATCGGTCTGTAATTAACTAGATCTTTGGGGTCAAGTTGTGGTTTTTTAATGAGAGGCTTAATAACAGCCAATTTGAAGGTTTTGGGGACATATCCTAATGACAATGATGAATTAATAATAGCCAAAAGAGGATCTATGACTTCTGGAAGCAGCTCTTTTAGTAGTTTAGATGGAATAGGGTCTAACATACATGTTGTTGGTTTAGATGATTTAACAAGTTTATACAATTCTTCCTCTCCTATAATAGAGAATGAGTGGAATTGTTCCTCAGGGGATCTATAGTGCACTATCTGATGCGATACTGTAGCTGACGGCTGCATGGTTACAATTTTATCTCTAATAACTACTCTGCAACTACTCTGAGGTCCTTTGCATCTATCTATCTATCTATCTATCTATCTATCTATCTCTGACAGACTGTATTGTCTTCAAAACATTCAAACTTTAAGCTTTTAAAACTACTTTAAACTTTAAACTGTTTCAGACTGAAGCTTAAAACTTTTCCAAACTTCTTAAACTTTTTAAACTTTCTAAACTTTTCAAACTTTTCCAAACTTTCTGGTCCGGCTTTCTCAAGCCAACTTAAAGTTTGTCTTGACAAACTTTTTTATCTAGTTCGTCTTCTTCTTCTTCTTCTTCTTCTTCTTCTGAGACCAAATTTTAAAATGTATCTCCTCCTAGACCTTTAAAGCTACAACCACCAAACTCGGCCCAGACCTTCAGACTGGTCTGACTCAGGTTGCTATATCTTTTCTAACTGATCCGGCTTACGGTTTTCGTAAAAATTACGATGAAACCTGGGAACTAGCAACATGCTAGTCACTTGCTAATCATGCTAACAACATGCTAGTCACTTGCTAGTGATGCTAGCAACATGCTAGTAACTTGCTAATTATAATCGAATCATGTTATCAACATGCTAGTAACTTGCTAATTATAATCGAATCATGCCAACAACATGCTAGTAATTTGCTAATAATGCTAGAAACATGCTAACAGCATGCTAGTAACATATTAATCATATTAACGACATGCTAGTCATTTGCTAATCATGCTTGTTACATGCTAGTAACTTGTTAACGACATGCTTGCAACTTGCTAATAATGATAATGACATGCTAGCAACATGTTAGTCCCTTGCTAATCATGCTAACAACATGCTAGTCACTTGCTAGTCATGCTAGCAACATGCTAGTCACTTGCTAATCATGCTAACAACATGCTAGTCACTTGCTAATCATGATAGTAACATGCTAGTAACTTACTAACGACATGCTAGCAACTTGATAATCATGCTAACAACATGCTAGTCATGCTAGCAACATGCTAGTCACTTGCTAGTCATGCTAACAACATGCTAGTCACTTGCTAGTCATGCTAGAAAAATGCTAGAAACATGCTAACAACATACTAGCAACTTGCTAATCATGCTGACAACATGCTACCAACTTGCTAATAATGCTAACAACATGCTAGTCACTTGCTAGAAACCGCAAAAACCTGTTTATCTGTCTGTCTGTCTGTGACTATCTGTTTTTCTGGTAAATTGTATGGTTTTCAAAAATTTAAAACTTCAAACTTTAAAACTACTTTAAACTTCAAACTAGTTAAAACTGAAAACCTTCAAACTTTAAGCTTTGAAAACTACTTCAAACTTTCTGGGTAGGCTTTTTCAAGCCAACTTAAAGTTTGTCTACGAACTTTACTATCTAGTTCTTCTTCTTCTTCTTCTTCTTCTTCTGAGACCAAATTTTAAAATGTATCTCCTCCTAGACCTTTAAAGCTACAACCACCAAACTCGGCCCAGACCTTCAGACTGGTCTGACTCGGGTTGCTATATCTTTTCTAACTGATCTGGCTTACAGTTTTCGTAAAAATTACGATAAAAACTGGGAAAAATCCCATAGACTTACATTGACAGAATGTTCAGATGAGCCAAGACTCATCAAACACCAACTGTCAAACTTTCAAATGTAAACACACTGAAGCCTATTGGACTCAATTAAGCTTCGCTTCTATGTACTATTTCTAATTCATTTAAACTCATTTAAGCTTCCACTCTATCTAATATTTCTAATATTTCTAATCTAAATCATGCTAGAGACATGCTAATCATGTTAGAAACATGCTAATCATGCTAGAAACATATTAATAACATGCTAATGATGCTAGAATCATGCAAGCAACATGCTAATCATGCTGGAAACATCATAGCGACATGTTAATCATGCTAACAACATGCTAGTGACATGCTAATCATGCTGGAACATGCCAGCGACATGCTAGTAACTTGCTAATCATGCTAGAATCATGATAGCAACATGCCAGTAATTTTCTTAATCATGCAAACAACATGCTATTAACATGTTAATCATGATAACAACATGCTAGTCACTTCCTATGCATGCTAACAACATGCTAGTCACTTGCTAGTCATGCTAGCAAAATGCTAGAAACATGCTAACAACATACTAAAATCTCGTTAATCATGCTAACAACTTATTAGTCACTTGCTAGTCATGCTAGCAACATGCTAGCGATATGCTAATCATGCTGGAAACATGCTAGTGACATGCTAATCATGCTAACAACATGCTAGCGACATGCTAATCATGCTGGAACATGCTAGTGACATGTTAGTAACTAGCTAATTATGCTAGAATCATACTAGCAACATGCTAGTAACTTTGCTAATCATGCTAACAACATGCTATTAACATGCTAATCATGTTAACAACATGCTAGTCACTTGCTAGTCATGCTAACAACATGCTAGTCACTTCCTAGTCATGCTAGCAAAATGCTAGCAACATGCTAACAACATACTAGGAACTCGTTAATCATGCTAACAACATGCTAGATACTTGCTAGTAACTTGCTAGTCATGCTAGCAACATGCTAGTCACTGGCTAGTCATGCTAGAATCATGCTATCGATATGCTAATCATCCTGGAAATATGCTAGCGACATGCTAGTAACTTGCTAATCATGCTAGAATCAAGCTAGCAACATGTTAGTAACTTGCTAATCATACTAATAACATGCTAATCATGCTAACAACATGTTATTCACTTGCTAGTCTCTTGCTAATCATGCTAGCAAAATGCTAGAAACATGCTAACAACATTCTAGGAACTCGCTAATCATGCTAGCAACATGCTAGTCACTTCCTAGTCATGGTAGCAACATGATAGTCATTTGCTAGTCATGCTAGCAACATGCTAGTGACATGTTAATCATGCTAACAACATGCTAGCGACTTGCTAATCATGCTAGAATCATGCTAGCAACATGTTAGTAACTTGCTAATTCTGCTAATAACATGATAATCACGCTAACAACATGCTATTCACTTGCTAGTCTCTTGCTAATAATGCTAGCAAAATGCTAAAAACATGCTAACAACATTCTAGGAACTCGCTGATCATGCTAGCAACATGCTAGTCACTTCCTAGTCATGCTAGCAACATGCTAGTCCCTTGCTAGTCATGCTAGCAACATGCTAGTCACTTGCAAATCATGCTAGAAACATACTAATCATGATAGAAACATGTTAATAACATGCTAATAATGCTAACAACATGCTAGCGACAGGCTAGTAAACTTGCTAATCATGCTAGAATCATGCTAGCGACATGATAATCATGCTAACAACATGCTAGTCACTTGCTAGTCAAGCTAGCAAACATGCTAGTCACTTGCTAGTCATGCTAACAACATGCTAGTCACTTGATAATCATTCTAACAACATGCTAGTCACTTCCTAGTCATGCTAGAAACATGCTAGTCATTTGCTAGTCATGCAAGCAACATGCTAGTCCCTTGCTAGTCATGCTAGCAACATGTTAGTCACTTGCTAATCATGCTAGAAACATACTAATCATGATAGAAACATGTTAATAACATGCTAATAATGCTAACAACATGCTAGCGACAGGCTAGTAAACTTGCTAATCATGCTAGAATCATGCTAGCGACATGATAATCATGCTAATAACATGCTAGTCACTTGCTAGTCATGCTAGCAAACATGCTAGTCACTTGCTAGTCATGCTAACAACATGCTAGTCACTTGATAATCATTCTAACAACATGCTAGTCAGTTGCTTGTCATGCTAACAACATGCTAGTCACTTGCTAGTCATGCTAGCAAAATTCTAGAGACATGATAGCAACTTGATAATTTGTCTGTCTGTCTGTGACTATATGTTTTTCTGGTAAATTGTATGGTTTTTAAAACTTTAAAACTTCAAACTTTAAAACTGCTTTAAACTTCAAACTAGTTAAAACTGAAAACCTTCCAACTTTAAGCTATTAAAACTACTTCAAACTTTCTGGCTAGGCTTTTTCAAGCCAATTTAAAGTTTGTCTACGAACTTTACTATCTAGCTCTTCTTCTTCTTCTTCTACTGAGACCAAATTTTAAAATGTATCTCCTCCTAGACCTTTAAAGCTACAACCACCAAACTCGGCCCAGACCTTCAGACTGGTCTGACTCGGGTTGCTATATCTTTTCTAACTGATCCAGCTTACGGTTTTCCTAAAAATTATGATGAAAACTGGGAAAAATCCAATAGACTTACATTGACGGAATGTTCAGATGAGCCAAGACTCATTAAACACCAACTGTCAAACTTTCAAATGTAAACACACTGAAGCCTATTGAACTCAATTAAGCTTTGCTTCTATGTACTATTTCTAATCCATTTAAACTCATTTAAGCTTCCACTCTATCTAATATTTCTAATATTTCTAATCTAAATCATGCTAGCGACATGCTAATCATGCTGGAAACATGCTAGCGACATGCTAATCATGCTAACAACATGATAGCGACATGCTAATCATGCTGGAAACATGCTAGCGACATGCTAGTATCTTGCTAGAATCATGCTAGCAACATGCTATTAACATGCTAATCATGCTAACAACATGCTAGTCACTTGCTAGTCATGCTAACAACATGCTAGTCACTTGCTAGTCATGCTAGTAAAATGCTAGAAACATGCTAACAACATACTGGGAACTCGTTAATCATGTTAACAACATGCTAGTCACTTGCTAGTCATGCTAGCAACATGCTAGTCACTTGCTAGTGATGCTAGCAACATGCTATTAACATGCTAATCATGCTAACAACATGCTAGTCACTTGCTAGTCATGCTACTAACATGCTAGTCACTTGCAAATCATGCAAGTAAAATTCTAGAAACATGCTAACAACATACTGGGAACTTGTTAATCATGTTAACAACATGCTAGTCACTTGCTAGTCATGCTAGCAACATGCTAGTCACTTGCTAGTGATGCTAGCAACATGCTAGTCACTGGTTAATCATGGTAGCGACATGCTAATCATGATGGAAACATGCTAATGACATGCTAATTATGCTAACAACATGCTAGCGACATGCTAATCATGCTGTAAACATGCTAGCGACATGCTAGTAACTTGCTAATTGTTACGTCCCACGACGTAATTGTTGTGTATGTTGGGAGATGGTCACATGTTTTTCTCTCCTCCCTCTTTCTTTCTCTCTCTCTCTCTCTCTGCTAAGCAGCGCTCCAAATCATCCGCAGCTGATTGTAATTAGCGGCAGCGTGGTTTCTCTGTTACACAGTGTGCAACAAATATAAAGGAGCAGAGAGACACAGCTCAGGAGGAGTCCCTTATCCGCTATCCCAGAGACGTTGTTGTTTTATTTGCTCTTGAGCAATTTGTGACATGTGAACCTAAAGTGTGGTTACCATGACGTTACTGTTGAGATTCTGTGTGAGTCTAGGTCTGTTAGACCGTGTAGGGAGATGAGCGCCGATTTATTTGGGTTTATCCCCTTCTAAACTTTTCACCTGTTTTTCTTTAGTTAGGGAGAGAGGTAAGATTATTAAGTTGGCTTGAGAAAGCCAATTTACTGAAATCCTGTCTAAATTTATTAAGTTGGCTTGAAAAAGCCAATTTACTGAAATCCTGTCTAAACTTATTATTAAATTGGCTTGAAAAAGCCAACTTACTGAAATCCTGTCTAAACTTCTTCTTCTTCTTCTTCTTCTTCTTCTTCTTCTGAGACCAAATTTTAAAATGTATCTCCTCCTAGACCTTTAAAGCTAGAACCACCAAACTCGGCCCAGACCTTCAGACTGGTCTGACTCGGGTTGCTATATCTTTTCTAACTGATCCGGCTTACGGTTTTCGTAAAAATTACGATTAAAACTGCGAAAAATCCCATAGACTTACATTGATGGAATGTTCAGATGAGTCAAGACTCATCAAACACCAACTGTCAAACTTTCAAATGTAAACACACTGAAGCCTATTGGACTCAATTAAGCTTCGCTTCTATGTACTATTTCTAATCCATTTAAACTCATTTAAGCTTACACTCTGTTTAATATTTCTAATCTAAATCATGCTAGCAAACATGCTAGTCACTTGCTAATCATGCCAGTAACATGCTAGTCACTTACTAGTCATGCTAGCAAACATGCTAGTCACTTGCTAGCCATACTAGCAACATGCTAGTCATGCTAGCAACATGCTAGTCACTTGCTAGTCATGCTAGCAACATGCTGGTCATGCAAGCAAACATGCTAGTCACTTGCTAGTCATGCTAGCAACATGCTAGTCACTTGCTAGTAATGCTAGCAAACATCCTAGTCACTTGCTAGTCATGCTAGCAACATGCTAGTCACTTGCTAATCATGCTAGTAACATGATAGTCACTTGCTAGTCTTGCTAGCAAACATGCTAGTCACTTGCTAGTCATGCTAACAACATGCTAGTGTTGCTATGCAGTTGCTAGTCACTTGCTAATCATGCTAGTAACATGCTAGTTACTTGTTAGTCATGCTAGCAAACATGCTAGTCACTTGCTAGTCATGCTAGCAACATGCTAGTCACTTGCTAGTCATGCTAAAAACATGCTAGTCACTTGCTAGTCATGCTAGCAACATGCTAATCACTTGCTAGTTATGCTAACAACATGCTAGTCATGCTGGCAAACATGCTAGTCACTTGCTAGTCATGCTAGCAACATGCTAGTCACTTGCTCGTCATGCTAGCAAACATGCTAGTCACTTGCTAATCATGCTAGTAATATGCTAGTCACTTGCTAGTCATGCTAGCAAACATGCTAGCCATACTAGCAACATGCTAGTCACTTGCTAATCATGCCAACAACATGCAAGTCACTTGCTAGTCATGCTAGCAAACATTCTTGTTACTTGGTAGACATTGCTAACAACATGTTAATCACTTGGTAGTTATGCTAACAACATGCTAGTCATGCTAGCAAACATGCTAGTCACTTGCTAATCATGCTAGTAACATGCTAGTCACTTGGTAGTCATGCAAGCAAACATGCTAGTCACTTGCTAATCATGCTAGTAACATGCTAGTCACTTGCTAGTCATGCTAACAACATGCTAGTCACTTGCAACATGCTTGTCACTTGTTAGTCATGCTAGCAACATGCTAATCACTTGTTAGTTATGCTAACAACATGGTAGTCATGCTAGCAACATACTAGTTACTTGCTAGTCATGCTAGCAAACATGCTAGTCACTTACTAATCATGCTAGTAACATGCTAGTCTTTTGCTAGTCATGCTAGTCACTTGCTAGTCAGAATAGCAAACATGCTAGTCACTTGCTAATCATGCTAATAACATGCTAGTCTTTTGCTAGTCATGCTAGTCACTTGCTAGTCATGCTAGCAACATGCTAATCACTTGTTAGTTATGCTAACAACATGGTAGTCATGCTAGCAACATACTAGTTACTTGCTAGTCATGCTAGCAAACATGCTAGTCACTTACTAATCATGCTAGTAACATGCTAGTCTTTTGCTAGTCATGCTAGTCACTTGCTAGTCAGAATAGCAAACATGCTAGTCACTTGCTAATCATGCTAATAACATGCTAGTCTTTTGCTAGTCATGCTAGTCACTTGCTAGTCATGCTAGCAACATGCTAGTCACTTGCTAATCATGCTAGCAAACATGCTAGTCACTTGCTAGTCATGCTAGCAAACATGCTAGTCACTTGCTAATCATGCTAACAACATGCTAGTCACTTGCTAGTCATGCTAGCAACATGCTAGTCACTTGCTAATCATGCTAGTAACATGCTAGTCACTTGCTAGTCATGCTAGCAAACATGCTAGTCACTTGCTAGTCATGCTAGCAACATGCTAGTCACTTGCTAATCATGCTAACAACATGCTAGTCACTTGCTAGTCATGCTAGCAACATGCTAATCACTTGATAGTCATGCTAGCAAACATGCTAGTCACTTGCTAGTCATGCGAGCAACATGCTAGTCACTTGCTAATCATGCTAACAACATGCTAGTCACTTGCTAGTCATGCTAGCAACATGCTAATCACTTGCTAGTCATGCTAGCAAACATGCTAGTCACTTGCTAGTCATGCTAGCAAACATGCTAGTCACTTGCTAATCATGCTAGTAACATGCTAGTCACTTGCTAGTCATCCTAGCAAACATGCTAGTCACTTGCTAGTCATACTACCAACATGCTAGTCACTTGCTTATCATGCTAACAACATGCTAGTCACTTGCTAGTCATGCTAGCAAACATGCTTGTCACTTGCTAGTCATGCTAGCAACATGCTAATCACTTGCTAGTTATGCTAACAACATGCTAGTCATGCTAGCAAACATGCTAGTCACTTGCTAGTCATGCTAGCAAACATGCTAGTCACTTGCTAATCATGCTAGTAACATGCTAGTCACTTCCTAGTCATGCTAGCAAAATGCTAGCAACATGCTAACAACATACTAGGAACTCGTTAATCATGCTAACAACATGCTAGATACTTGCTAGTAACTTGCTAGTCATGCTAGCAACATGCTAGTCACTGGCTAGTCATGCTAGAATCATGCTATCGATATGCTAATCATCCTGGAAATATGCTAGCGACATGCTAGTAACTTGCTAATCATGCTAGAATCAAGCTAGCAACATGTTAGTAACTTGCTAATCATACTAATAACATGCTAATCATGCTAACAACATGTTATTCACTTGCTAGTCTCTTGCTAATCATGCTAGCAAAATGCTAGAAACATGCTAACAACATTCTAGGAACTCGCTAATCATGCTAGCAACATGCTAGTCACTTCCTAGTCATGGTAGCAACATGATAGTCATTTGCTAGTCATGCTAGCAACATGCTAGTGACATGTTAATCATGCTAACAACATGCTAGCAACTTGCTAATCATGCTGGAAACATGCTAGCGACATGCTAGTAACTTGCTAATCATGCTAGAATCATGCTAGCAACATGTTAGTAACTTGCTAATTCTGCTAATAACATGATAATCACGCTAACAACATGCTATTCACTTGCTAGTCTCTTGCTAATAATGCTAGCAAAATGCTAAAAACATGCTAACAACATTCTAGGAACTCGCTGATCATGCTAGCAACATGCTAGTCACTTCCTAGTCATGCTAGCAACATGCTAGTCCCTTGCTAGTCATGCTAGCAACATGCTAGTCACTTGCAAATCATGCTAGAAACATACTAATCATGATAGAAACATGTTAATAACATGCTAATAATGCTAACAACATGCTAGCGACAGGCTAGTAAACTTGCTAATCATGCTAGAATCATGCTAGCGACATGATAATCATGCTAACAACATGCTAGTCACTTGCTAGTCAAGCTAGCAAACATGCTAGTCACTTGCTAGTCATGCTAACAACATGCTAGTCACTTGATAATCATTCTAACAACATGCTAGTCACTTCCTAGTCATGCTAGAAACATGCTAGTCATTTGCTAGTCATGCAAGCAACATGCTAGTCCCTTGCTAGTCATGCTAGCAACATGTTAGTCACTTGCTAGTCTCTTGCTAATCATGCTAGCAAAATGCTAGAAACATGCTAACAACATTCTAGGAACTCGCTAATCATGCTAGCAACATGCTAGTCACTTCCTAGTCATGGTAGCAACATGATAGTCATTTGCTAGTCATGCTAGCAACATGCTAGTGACATGTTAATCATGCTAACAACATGCTAGCGACTTGCTAATCATGCTGGAAACATGCTAGCGACATGCTAGTAACTTGCTAATCATGCTAGAATCATGCTAGCAACATGTTAGTAACTTGCTAATTCTGCTAATAACATGATAATCACGCTAACAACATGCTATTCACTTGCTAGTCTCTTGCTAATAATGCTAGCAAAATGCTAAAAACATGCTAACAACATTCTAGGAACTCGCTGATCATGCTAGCAACATGCTAGTCACTTCCTAGTCATGCTAGCAACATGCTAGTCCCTTGCTAGTCATGCTAGCAACATGCTAGTCACTTGCAAATCATGCTAGAAACATACTAATCATGATAGAAACATGTTAATAACATGCTAATAATGCTAACAACATGCTAGCGACAGGCTAGTAAACTTGCTAATCATGCTAGAATCATGCTAGCGACATGATAATCATGCTAATAACATGCTAGTCACTTGCTAGTCATGCTAGCAAACATGCTAGTCACTTGCTAGTCATGCTAACAACATGCTAGTCACTTGATAATCATTCTAACAACATGCTAGTCAGTTGCTTGTCATGCTAACAACATGCTAGTCACTTGCTAGTCATGCTAGCAAAATTCTAGAGACATGATAGCAACTTGATAATTTGTCTGTCTGTCTGTGACTATATGTTTTTCTGGTAAATTGTATGGTTTTTAAAACTTTAAAACTTCAAACTTTAAAACTGCTTTAAACTTCAAACTAGTTAAAACTGAAAACCTTCCAACTTTAAGCTATTAAAACTACTTCAAACTTTCTGGCTAGGCTTTTTCAAGCCAATTTAAAGTTTGTCTACGAACTTTACTATCTAGCTCTTCTTCTTCTTCTTCTACTGAGACCAAATTTTAAAATGTATCTCCTCCTAGACCTTTAAAGCTACAACCACCAAACTCGGCCCAGACCTTCAGACTGGTCTGACTCGGGTTGCTATATCTTTTCTAACTGATCCAGCTTACGGTTTTCCTAAAAATTATGATGAAAACTGGGAAAAATCCAATAGACTTACATTGACGGAATGTTCAGATGAGCCAAGACTCATTAAACACCAACTGTCAAACTTTCAAATGTAAACACACTGAAGCCTATTGAACTCAATTAAGCTTTGCTTCTATGTACTATTTCTAATCCATTTAAACTCATTTAAGCTTCCACTCTATCTAATATTTCTAATATTTCTAATCTAAATCATGCTAGCGACATGCTAATCATGCTGGAAACATGCTAGCGACATGCTAATCATGCTAACAACATGATAGCGACATGCTAATCATGCTGGAAACATGCTAGCGACATGCTAGTATCTTGCTAGAATCATGCTAGCAACATGCTATTAACATGCTAATCATGCTAACAACATGCTAGTCACTTGCTAGTCATGCTAACAACATGCTAGTCACTTGCTAGTCATGCTAGTAAAATGCTAGAAACATGCTAACAACATACTGGGAACTCGTTAATCATGTTAACAACATGCTAGTCACTTGCTAGTCATGCTAGCAACATGCTAGTCACTTGCTAGTGATGCTAGCAACATGCTATTAACATGCTAATCATGCTAACAACATGCTAGTCACTTGCTAGTCATGCTACTAACATGCTAGTCACTTGCAAATCATGCAAGTAAAATTCTAGAAACATGCTAACAACATACTGGGAACTTGTTAATCATGTTAACAACATGCTAGTCACTTGCTAGTCATGCTAGCAACATGCTAGTCACTTGCTAGTGATGCTAGCAACATGCTAGTCACTGGTTAATCATGGTAGCGACATGCTAATCATGATGGAAACATGCTAATGACATGCTAATTATGCTAACAACATGCTAGCGACATGCTAATCATGCTGTAAACATGCTAGCGACATGCTAGTAACTTGCTAATTGTTACGTCCCACGACGTAATTGTTGTGTATGTTGGGAGATGGTCACATGTTTTTCTCTCCTCCCTCTTTCTTTCTCTCTCTCTCTCTCTCTGCTAAGCAGCGCTCCAAATCATCCGCAGCTGATTGTAATTAGCGGCAGCGTGGTTTCTCTGTTACACAGTGTGCAACAAATATAAAGGAGCAGAGAGACACAGCTCAGGAGGAGTCCCTTATCCGCTATCCCAGAGACGTTGTTGTTTTATTTGCTCTTGAGCAATTTGTGACATGTGAACCTAAAGTGTGGTTACCATGACGTTACTGTTGAGATTCTGTGTGAGTCTAGGTCTGTTAGACCGTGTAGGGAGATGAGCGCCGATTTATTTGGGTTTATCCCCTTCTAAACTTTTCACCTGTTTTTCTTTAGTTAGGGAGAGAGGTAAGATTATTAAGTTGGCTTGAGAAAGCCAATTTACTGAAATCCTGTCTAAATTTATTAAGTTGGCTTGAAAAAGCCAATTTACTGAAATCCTGTCTAAACTTATTATTAAATTGGCTTGAAAAAGCCAACTTACTGAAATCCTGTCTAAACTTCTTCTTCTTCTTCTTCTTCTTCTTCTTCTGAGACCAAATTTTAAAATGTATCTCCTCCTAGACCTTTAAAGCTAGAACCACCAAACTCGGCCCAGACCTTCAGACTGGTCTGACTCGGGTTGCTATATCTTTTCTAACTGATCCGGCTTACGGTTTTCGTAAAAATTACGATTAAAACTGCGAAAAATCCCATAGACTTACATTGATGGAATGTTCAGATGAGTCAAGACTCATCAAACACCAACTGTCAAACTTTCAAATGTAAACACACTGAAGCCTATTGGACTCAATTAAGCTTCGCTTCTATGTACTATTTCTAATCCATTTAAACTCATTTAAGCTTACACTCTGTTTAATATTTCTAATCTAAATCATGCTAGCAAACATGCTAGTCACTTGCTAATCATGCCAGTAACATGCTAGTCACTTACTAGTCATGCTAGCAAACATGCTAGTCACTTGCTGGCCATACTAGCAACATGCTAGTCATGCTAGCAACATGCTAGTCACTTGCTAGTCACTTGCTAGTCATGCTAGCAACATGCTGGTCATGCAAGCAAACATGCTAGTCACTTGCTAGTCATGCTAGCAACATGCTAGTCACTTGCTAGTAATGCTAGCAAACATCCTAGTCACTTGCTAGTCATGCTAGCAACATGCTAGTCACTTGCTAATCATGCTAGTAACATGATAGTCACTTGCTAGTCTTGCTAGCAAACATGCTAGTCACTTGCTAGTCATGCTAACAACATGCTAGTGTTGCTATGCAGTTGCTAGTCACTTGCTAATCATGCTAGTAACATGCTAGTTACTTGTTAGTCATGCTAGCAAACATGCTAGTCACTTGCTAGTCATGCTAGCAACATGCTAGTCACTTGCTAGTCATGCTAAAAACATGCTAGTCACTTGCTAGTCATGCTAGCAACATGCTAATCACTTGCTAGTTATGCTAACAACATGCTAGTCATGCTGGCAAACATGCTAGTCACTTGCTAGTCATGCTAGCAACATGCTAGTCACTTGCTCGTCATGCTAGCAAACATGCTAGTCACTTGCTAATCATGCTAGTAATATGCTAGTCACTTGCTAGTCATGCTAGCAAACATGCTAGCCATACTAGCAACATGCTAGTCACTTGCTAATCATGCCAACAACATGCAAGTCACTTGCTAGTCATGCTAGCAAACATTCTTGTTACTTGGTAGACATTGCTAACAACATGTTAATCACTTGGTAGTTATGCTAACAACATGCTAGTCATGCTAGCAAACATGCTAGTCACTTGCTAATCATGCTAGTAACATGCTAGTCACTTGGTAGTCATGCAAGCAAACATGCTAGTCACTTGCTAGTCATGCTAGCCACATGCTAGTCATTTGCTAGTCATGCTAGCAACATGCTAATCACTTGCTAGTTATGCTAACAACATGCTAGTCATTCTGGCAAACATGCTAGTCACTTGCTAGTCATGCTAGCAACATGCTAGTCACTTGCTAGTCATGCTAGCAACATGCTAGTCACTTACTCGTCATGCTAGCAAACATGCTAGTCACTTGCTAATCATGCTAGTAATATGCTAGTCACTTGCTAGTCATGCTAGCAAACATGCTAGCCATACTAGCAACATGCTAGTCACTTGCTAATCATGCTAACAACATGCTAGTCACTTGCTAGTCATGCTAGCAAACATGCTAGTCACTTGCTAATCATGCTAGTAATATGCTAGTCACTTGCTAGTCATGCTAGCAAACATGCTAGCCATACTAGCAACATGCTAATCACTTGGTAATTATGCTAACAACATGCTAGTCATGCTAGCAAACATGCTAGTCACTTGCTAATCATGCTAGTAACATGCTAGTCACTTGGTATTCATGCAAGCAAACATGCTAGTCACTTGCTAGTCATGCTAGCAACATGCTAGTCACTTGCTAATCATGCTAGCAAACATGCTTGTCACTTGCTAGTAATGCTAGCAACATGCTAGTCACTTGCTAGTTATGCTAACAACATGCTAGTCATGCTAGCAAACATGCTAGTCACTTGCTAGTCATGTTAGTAACATGCTAGTCATTTGCTAGTCATGCTAGCAAAAATGCTAGTCACTTGCTAGTCATGCTAGCAACATGCTAGTCACTTGCTAGTCATGCTAGCAAACATGTTAGTCACTTGCTAATCATGCTAGTAACATGCTAGTCACTTGCTAGTCATGCTAGCAACATGCTAGTCACTTGCTAGTCATGCTAGCAACATGCTAACAAGATGCTAGTCACTTGCTAGTCATGTTAGCAAAATGCTAGAAACATGTTAACAACATACTAGCAACTCAACTTGCTAGTCATGCTAGCAACATGCTAGTCATTTGCTAGTAATCCTAACAACATGCTAGTCACTTGCTAGAAACCACAAAAACCTGTTTTTCTGGTAAATTGTATGGTTTTCAATACTTTAAAACTTCAAACTTTAAAACTACTTTAAACTTCAAAATAGTTAAAACTGAAAACCTTCAAACTTTAAGCTTTGAAAACTACTTCAAACTTTCTGGCTAGGCTTTTTCAAGCCAACTTAAAGTTTGTCTACGAACTTTACTATCTAGTTCTTCTTCTTCTTCTTCTTCTTCTTCTTCTGAGACCAAATTTTAAAATGTATCTCCTCCTAGACCTTTAAAGCTACAACCACCAAACTCGGCCCAGACCTTCAAGACTGGTCTGACTCGGGTTGCTATATCTTTTCTAACTGATCCGGCTTACAGTTTTCGTAAAAATTACGGTCAAAACTGCGAAAAATCCCATAGACTTACATTGATGGAACGTTCAGATGAGTCAAGACTCATCAAACACCAACTGTCAAACTTTCAAATGTAAACACACTGAAGCCTATTGGACACAATTAAGCTTCACTTCAATGTACTATTTCTAATCCATTTAAACTCATTTAAGCTTCCACTCTATTTAATATTTCTAATCTAAATCATGCTAGCAACATGCTAGTAACATGCTAATCATGCTAGAAACATGCTAATAACATGTTAATAATGCTGGAAACATGCTAGCAAACATGCAAGTCACTTGCTAGTCATGCTAGCAACATGCTAGTCACTTGCTAATCATGCTAGTAACATCCTAGTCACTTGCTAGTCATGCTAGCAAACATGCTAGTCACTTGCTAATCATGCTAGTAACTTGCTAGTCACTTGCTAGTCATGCTAGCAAACATGCTAGTCACTTGCTAGTCATGCTAGCAACATGTTAGTCATGCTAGCAACATGCTAGTCACTTGCTAGTCATGTTAGCAAACATGCTAGTCACTTGCTAATCATGCTAGTAACATGCTAGTCACTTGTTAGTCATGCTAGCAAACATGCTAGTCATTTGCTAGTCATGCTAGCAACATGCTAGTCATGCTAGCAAACTTGCTAGTCACTTGGTAATCATGCTAGCAACATGCTAGTCACTTGCTAGTCATGCTAGCAAGATGCTAGTCACTTGCTAATCATGCTAGTAACATGCTATTCACTTGCTAGTCATGCTAGCAAACATGCCAGTCACTTGCTAGTCATGCTAGCAACATGCTAGTCACTTGCAAGTCATGCTAGCAATCATGCTAGTCACTTGCTAGTCATGCTAGCAACATGCTAGTCACTTGCTAATCATGCTAACAACATGCTAGTGTTGCTATGCAGTTGGTAGTCACTTGCTAATCATGCTAGTACCATGCTAGTCACTTGCTAGTCATGCTAGCAAACATGCTAGTCACTTGCTAGTCATGCTAGCAACATTCTAGTCACTTGCTAATCATGTTAACAACATGCTAGTCACTTGCTAGTCATGCTAGCAACATGCTAATCACTTGCTAGTCATGCTAGCAAAC
Source organism: Spinibarbus caldwelli (assembly GCA_039654775.1). NCBI lineage: Eukaryota > Metazoa > Chordata > Actinopteri > Cypriniformes > Cyprinidae > Spinibarbus > Spinibarbus caldwelli. Next base: position 28,023,924 of record CM077246.1, on the reverse strand, counting down.
ATGCTATTCACTTGCTAGTCATGCTAGCAAACATGCTAGTCACTTGCTAATCATGCTAGTAACATGCTAGTCACTTGCTAGTCATGCTAACAACATGCTAGTCACTTGCAACATGCTTGTCACTTGTTAGTCATGCTAGCAACATGCTAATCACTTGTTAGTTATGCTAACAACATGGTAGTCATGCTAGCAACATACTAGTTACTTGCTAGTCATGCTAGCAAACATGCTAGTCACTTACTAATCATGCTAGTAACATGCTAGTCTTTTGCTAGTCATGCTAGTCACTTGCTAGTCATAAGAGCAAACATGCTAGTCACTTGCTAATCATGCTAGTAACATGCTAGTCTTTTGCTAGTCATGCTAGTCACTTGCTAGTCATGCTAGCAACATGCTAGTCACTTGCTAATCATGCTAGCAAACATGCTAGTCACTTGCTAGTCATGCTAGCAAACATGCTAGTCACTTGCTAATCATGCTAACAACATGCTAGTCACTTGCTAGTCATGCTAGCAACATGCTAGTCACTTGCTAATCATGCTAGTAACATGCTAGTCACTTGCTAGTCATGCTAGCAAACATGCTAGTCACTTGCTAGTCATGCTAGCAACATGCTAGTCACTTGCTAATCATGCTAACAACATGCTAGTCACTTGCTAGTCATGCTAGCAACATGCTAGTCACTTGCTAATCATGCTAGTAACATGCTAGTCACTTGCTAGTCATGCTAGCAAACATGCTAGTCACTTGCTAGTCATGCTAGCAACATGCTAGTCACTTGCTAATCATGCTAACAACATGCTAGTGTTACTATGCAGTTGGTTGTCACTTGCTAATCATGCTAGTAACATGCTAGTCACTTGCTAGTCATGCTAGCAAACATGCTAGTCACTTGCTAGTCATGCTAGCAACATGCTAGTCACTTGCTAATCATGCTAACAACATGCTAGTCACTTGCTAGTCATGCTAGCAACATGCTAATCACTTGCTAGTCATGCTAGCAAACATGCTAGTCACTTGCTAGTCATGCTAGCAAACATGCTAGTCACTTGCTAATCATGCTAGTAACATGCTAGTCACTTGCTAGTCATCCTAGCAAACGCTAGTCACTTGCTAGTCATACTAGCAACATGCTAGTCACTTGCTTATCATGCTAACAACATGCTAGTCACTTGCTAGTCATGCTAGCAATCATGCTTGTCACTTGCTAGTCATGCTAGCAACATGCTAATCACTTGCTAGTTATGCTAACAACATGCTAGTCATGCTAGCAAACATGCTAGTCACTTGCTAGTCATGCTAGCAAACATGCTAGTCACTTGCTAATCATGCTAGTAACATGCTAGTCTTTTGCTAGTCATGCTAGCAAACATGCTAGTCACTTGCTAGTCATGCTAGCAAAATGCTAGTCACTTGCTAATCATGCTAGCAAACATGCTTGCCACTTGCTAGTCATGCTAGTAAACATGCTAATCACTTGCTAGTTATGCTAACAACATGCTAGTCATGTTAGCAAACATGCTAGTCACTTGCTAGTCATGCTAGCAAAATGCTAGTCAGTTGCTAATCATGCTAGCAAACATGCTTGCCACTTGCTAGTCATGCTAGTAAACATGCTAATCACTTGCTAGTTATGCTAACAACATGCTAGTCATGCTAGCAAACATGCTAGTCACTTGTTAGTCATGCTAGTAACATGCTAGTCACTTGCTAGTCATGCTATCAAACATGCTAGTCACTTGCTAGTCATGCTAACAACATGCTAGTCACTTGCTAATCATGCTAGTAACATGCTAGTCACTTGCTAGTTATGCTAGCAACATGCTAGTCACTTGCTAGTCATGCTGACAACATGCTAGTCACTTGCTAATCATGCTAGTAACATGCTAGTAACTTGCTGACGACATGTTAACAACTTGCTAATCATGCTAGTAACATGTTAGTAACTTGCTAACGACATGCTAGAAACTTGTTAATCATGCTAACAACATGGTAGTCATGCTAGAAACATGCTAGTCACTTGCTAGTCATGCTAACAACATGCTAGTCACTTGCTAATCATGCTAACAACATGCTAGTCACTTGCTAGTCATGCTAGCAACATGCTAGTCATTTGCTAGAAACCGCAAAAATCTGTTTATCTGTCTGTCTGTCTGTGACTGTTTTTCTGGTAAATTGTAAGGTTTTCAAAAATTTAAAACTTCAAACTTTAAAACTAATTTAAACTTCAACATAGTTAAAACTGAAAACCTTCAAACTTTAAGCTTTGAAAACTACTTCAAACTTTCTGGCTAGGCTTTTTCAAGCCAACTTAAAGTTTGTCTACGAACTTTACTATCTAGTTGTCTTTAATTTTGTTTTCTTTTGCCAGGGAAATTATTTTGTTATATTCTTTAGAAAGACTGTTTTGTTTGTTATTTTGGCATTTGCTCTCTCCTGACGCCTTGTTTATTTAAGATAACTAGCAGCCCTGATATTGTATATTTTCAATATATATTCTTTTGGTTTATGTTAAGACCTTAATAAAAACACTTAAGTATATTTCCGGCATTTGGGTATTCTTTTGTATTATGGTGTTAAATAGAGGACTTTGTGTGAACCTTTAGGGGAAGTGTCAAAGGTGAAAGTAATAAGAGCTGGGATAGAGGAAAAGGAGATTTCTCAACGTTCACTTATTTATCACATCTTTTAACTTTGTTACTTCCGCTCCGTAACCCCTAGATTAAAGAAAAGGAATGTAACACTAATCATGCTAGAATCATGCTAGCAACATGTTAGTAACTTGTTAAACATGCTAACAACATGCTAATTATACTAACAACATGCTAGTCACTTGCTAGTCTCTTGCTAATCATGCTAGCAAAATGCTAGAAACATGCTAACAACATTCTAGGAACTCGCTAGTCATGCTAGCAAACATGCTAGTCACTTGCTAATCATGCTAGCAAACATGCTAGTCATGCTAGCAAACATGCTAGTCACTTGCTAATCATGCTAGCAACATGCTAGTCACTTGCTAGTCATGCTAGCAACATGCTAGTCACTTGCTAATCATGCTAGTAACATGCTAGTGACTTGCTAGTCATGCTAGCAAACATGCTAGTCACTTGCTAGTCATGCTAGCAACATGCTAGTCACTTGCTAATCATGCTAACAACATGCTAGTCACTTGCTAGTCATGCTAGCAACATGCTAATCACTTTCTAGTCATGCTAGCAAACATGCTAGTCATATGCTAGTCATGTTAGCAACATGCTAGTCACTTGCTAATCATGCTAACAACATGCTAGTGTTGCTATGCAGTTGGTAGTCACTTGCTAATCATGCTAGTAACATGCTAGTCACTTGCTAGTCATGCTAGCAAACATGCTAGTCACTTGCTAGTCATGTTAGCAACATGCTAGTCACTTGCTAATCATGCTAACAACATGCTAGTCATTTGCTAATCATGCTAGTAACATGCTAGTCACTTGCTAGTCATGCTAGTAACATGCTAGTCACTTGCTAGTCATGCTATCACACATGCTAGTCACTTGCTAGTCATGCTAACAACATGCTAGTCACTTGCTAATCATGCTAGTAACATGCTAGTCACTTGCTAGTTATGCTAGCAACATGCTAGTCACTTGCTAGTCATGCTGACATCATGCTAGTCACTTGCTAATCATGCTAGTAACATGCTAGTAACTTGCTGACGACATGTTAACAACTTGCTAATCATGCTAGTAACATGTTAGTAACTTGCTAACGACATGCTAGAAACTTGTTAATCATGCTAACAACATGGTAGTCATGCTAGAAACATGCTAGTCACTTGCTAGTCATGCTAACAACATGCTAGTCGCTTGCTAATCATGCTAACAAAATGCTAGTCACTTGCTAGTCATGCTAGCAACATGCTAGTCATTTGCTAGAAACCGCAAAAATCTGTTTATCTGTCTGTCTGTCTGTGACTGTTTTTCTGGTAAATTGTATGGTTTTCAAAAATTTAAAACTTCAAACTTTAAAACTAATTTAAACTTCAACATAGTTAAAACTGAAAACCTTCAAACTTTAAGCTTTGAAAACTACTTCAAACTTTCTGGCTAGGCTTTTTCAAGCCAACTTAAAGTTTGTCTACGAACTTTACTATCTAGTTGTCTTTAATTTTGTTTTCTTTTGCCAGGGAAATTATTTTGTTATATTCTTTAGAAAGACTGTTTTGTTTGTTATTTTGGCATTTGCTCTCTCCTGACGCCTTGTTTATTTAAGATAACTAGCTGCCCTGATATTGTATATTTTCAATATATATTCTTTTGGTTTATGTTAAGACCTTAATAAAAACACTTAAGTATATTTCCGGCATTTGGGTATTCTTTTGTATTATGGTGTTAAATAGAGGACTTTGTGTGAACCTTTAGGGGAAGTGTCAAAGGTGAAAGTAATAAGAGCTGGGATAGAGGAAAAAGAGATTTCTCAACGTTCACTTATTTATCACATCTTTTAACTTTGTTACTTCCGCTCCGTAACCCCTAGATTAAAGAAAAGGAACGTAACACTAATCATGCTAGAATCATGCTAGCAACATGTTAGTAACTTGTTAAACATGCTAACAACATGCTAATTATACTAACAACATGCTAGTCACTTGCTAGTCTCTTGCTAATCATGCTAGCAAAATGCTAGAAACATGCTAACAACATTCTAGGAACTCGCTAATCATGCTAACAACATGCTAGTCACTTGCTAGTCTTGCTAGAAACATACTAATCATGCTTGAAACATGTTAATAACATGCTGATAATGCTAACAACATTCTTGCGATGGTCTAGTAACTTGCTAATCATGCTAGAATCATGCTAGTGACATGCTAATCATGCTGTAAACATGCTAGCGACATACTAATCATGATAACAACATGCTAGTCACTTGCTAGTCATGCTAGCCAACATGCTACTCACTTGCTAGTCATGCTAGCAACATGCTAGTCACTTGCTAGTCATGCTAACAACATGCTAGTCACTTGCTAATCATGCTAACAATATGCTAGTCAGTTGCTAGTCATGCTAACATGCTAGTCACTTGCTAGTCATGCTTGCAAAATGCTAGAAACATGCTAGCAACTTGCTAATCTGTCTGTCTGTCTGTGACTATATGTTTTTCTGGTAAATTGTATGGTTTTCAAAACTTTAAAACTTCAAACTTTAAAACTGCTTTAAACTTCAAACTAGTTAAAACTGAAAACCTTCAAACTTTCTGGGTAGGCTTTTTCAAGCCAACTTAAAGTTTGTCTACGAACTTTACTATCTTCTTCTTCTTCTTCTTCTTCTGAGACCAAATTTTAAAATGCATCTCCTCCTAGACCTTTAAAGCTACAACCACCAAACTCAAACCAGACTTTCAGACTAGTCTGACTCGGGTTGCTATATCTTTTCTAACTGATCAAGCTTACGGTTTTCGTAAAAATGACGATTAAAACTGGGAAAAATCCCATAGACTTACATTGACGGAATGCTCAGATGAGCCAAGACTCATCAAACACCAACTGTCAAACTTTCAAATGTAAACACACTGAAGCCTATTGGACTCAATTAAGCTTCGCTTCTATGTACTATTTCTAATCCATTTAAACTCATGCTAGCAACATGCTAGTAACATGCTAATCATGCTAGTAACATGCTAATAATGCTAGAAACATGTTAATAACATGCTAATAATGCTAGTCACATGCTAGCGACATGCTAATCATGCTGGAAACATGCTAGCGACATGCTAGTAACTTTGCTAATCATGCTAGAATCATGCTAGCGACATGCTAATAATGCTGGAACATGCTAACAACATGCTAATCATACTATCAACATGCTAACGACATGCTAATCATGCTGGAAACATGCTAGTGACATGCTTGTAACTTTGCTAATCATGCTAGAATCATGCTAACGACATGCTAATCATGCTAGCAACATGCTAGTCACGTGCTAATCAAGCTAAAAACATGCTAGTCACTTGCTAGTCATGCTAGCCAAATGCTAGAAACAAGCTAACAACATGCTATCAACTTGATAATCATGCTAACAACATGTTAGTAACTTGCTAATCATGCTAGAAACGTGCAAAAAACATGCTAGTAACATGCTAATCATGCTAACGACATATTAGTGACTTGCTAATAATGCTAGTGACATGCTAGTAACTTGCTAATCATGCTAATGACATGCTAGCAACATGCTAGATACTTGCTAATCATGCTAACAATATGCTAGTCACTTGCTAATCATGCTAACATGCTAGTAACTTGCTAATCATGCTAGAAACATGCTAACAACATGGTAGTAATATGTTAATCATGCTAAAGACATGCTAGTCACTTGCTAATCATGCTAACAACATGCTAGTAACTTACTAATCATGCTAGCAACATGCTAGTAACTTGCTAATCATGCTAACAACATGCTAGTAACTTGCTAATCATGCTAGAAACATGCTAACAACATGCTAGTAATATGTTAATCATGCTAAAGACATGCTAGTCACTTTCTAATCATGCTAGTAACATGCAAGTAACTTGCTAATGACATGCTAGCAACTTGCTAATCATGCTAACGACATGCTAGCAACATGCTAGTGACATGCTAATCATGCTAACAACATGCTAGTCACTTTCTAGTTATGCTAACAACATGGTAGTCACTTGCTAGTCATGCTATCAACATGCTAGTCACTTGCTAGTCATGCTAGCAAAATGATAGAAACATGCTAACAACATGCTAGTGACTTGCTAATCATGCTGACAACATGCTAGCAACTTGCTAATCATGCTAACAACATGCTAGTCATTTGCTAGTCATGCTAACAACATGCTAGTCATTTGCTAGTAATGCTATCAACATGCTAGTCACTTGCTAGTCATGCTAGCAACTGCATAAATTTGTTTATCTGTCTGTCTGTCTGTGACTATCTGTTTTTCTGGTAAATTGTATGGTTTTCAAAAATTTAAAACTTCAAACTTTAACTGGTGCAGTGACAACAATCTCTCTCTGAATGTGGAGAAGACGAAGGAGATTGTTGTTGACTTCAGGAGAGTGCACACTCAGCATGCTCCTCTGACCATAAACGGTGCGACTGTGGAGAGAGTGAGCAGCACCAAGTTCCTGGGTGTGCACATCACAGAGGACCTCTCCTGGACTGACAACACCGCAGCACTGGCCAAGAAAGCACAACAGCGTCTCTACTTCCTCCGCAAACTGAGGAGAGCCAGAGCCCCGGCCCCCATCATGTGCACCTTCTACAGAGGCACCATCGAGAGCATTCTGACGAGCTGCATCACTGTGTGGTATGGCGCCTGCAATGCGTCCTGCCGCAAGACACTCCAACGCATAGTGAGAGCAGCTGAGAGGATTGTTGGTGTCTCTCTCCCCTACCTCCAGGACATGTACAATACCCGTCTCACCCGCAAAGCCCTCTGCATTGCAGGTGATCCCACCCACCCGACACACAGCTTCTTCAGTCTGCTGCCATCAGGGAGGAGACTGCGGAGTCTCCAGGCCAGGACCAGTAGACTGAAGGACAGGTTCATTCATCAGGCTGTCAGGAAGCTGAAGTCCCTCCCGACCTTGCCCCCCCTTCCCTCTTTTGCCCCACGCACCACTGAACTCTGAACCCCCCCCCCCCACTTACACACTGTGACCCGCACCAGTCACTTAGTGCACCACTGGACTGCCCACTACCTCAGTCAGTATTGAACTGACCCCACTCAACTACCTCTTCTGTCACTTTAAACAGCCTGATTTTTTTTTGCACTACACTCTTTATATCTGCACAGTTTCGTTTTGTTAAGCTCTTTTTGCACTACACTCATATCTGCAGTTTTGTTTTTAGTTTTGTTTATTTAACCGATTTGCATTTCATCTGCCATGTGCCTTATGCCACTTAATCTAACTCTTTTCTACAATGTCCTTATTTGTATATCTGTATAGTTTGTTTTTATATTTTAAACTATATTTATCTGCATTCTACGTCTACTGTTAGTGTTTTATTGTTAACTGTATGCACCATGGGTCTGAGAGTCACGCAATTTCAATTCTCTGTATGTATGTGCTGTACATGTGGCAGAATTGACAATAAAGCAGACTTTGACTTTGACTTTGATTATAGGCCTAGGTATTTTTAACCATTCTTAATGGTTAAGGAGTTTCAGCAATGATTTATAATTCACAAGTCAGCTTACCTTATGAAAGCTTATTCGTCGATCTCAGCAACTTCACACCAGCAACTTCCCAACACCACTATCACCAAATAACTTTGCATGATATCCACATTATTTTTTCCGTTAGAGCGGACGCAGCCATTTTTTAATTTAATGTGTCTGGTTTCCAGTGTCATCGGCTTCCAGCTATTTTTAGCTGTACAAAATCGCTCGTTTTGCTGCTTGATATTGCAAATTGGTAAGTCTTACCATATTATTTTAATGTATTATCTTAATTATGAACACACTCGTTTGTAGTGCAAGCAGTTTTACCGTTTACTGCACTTTCTTATTCTTCTCGTTATTTCTCTATGGCGGCTTATGAACCGGAAGTCTCTCACATTCACAGAAAACGGCTTACTTCCGCGTTGAAGAATAAGGCGGATACCATCAAGGTTCAATGCAGCTTAAAACAAGCTTGCCTTTTTCCAATTGTTCTCAGAAAAAAAAAAAAAATACATGATACAACATTTGTATTTCAGTGGACGTATACTGTAATGTTTTTATAGCAAAAAAAACAAGAGGGTTTAATTTGCCCATCAAACAATTAAAACTAGTGCAATATTTTTCTCTGTAATTATTGTGCAAATATACACTTGTTCTGTTTAAGCCCAACTTGTTCCTTCCTTATTCCATGTAGTTACAGGGTAAATACAACAGTTGTGGGCTGTAAATTAGGGGTGCTTTGTTACCTCCTTGTTCCATGTAGTGACAGGGTAAATACAACAGTTGCGGGCTGTAAATTAAAGTGATGCTTTGTTACCTCCTTGTTCCATGTTGTTACAGGGTAAATACAACATTTGCAGGCTGTAAATTAAAGTGGTGCTTGTTCCCCCCTTATTCCATGTAGTTACAGGGTAAGTGGCTACAACAAATTGCTCTGAAACGATTGTTTATACAGTAGGTTATGCATTATATTTCAGGTAATATATCAATAAACAAGGTGACTGTTTTATTTAATTCAAATATTATTTGAAATTTGGGTTTTTAAAAATACACACAATATGACAACAGTAACAACACAGGCAACAGATAATAAAATGTACAAATTTATTACACCAGTTCATAAAAAAGCAAAGCAACTCCATACTTATACAGCTTATACAGTTAAACCACATTATTTTGAAAAGCTTGTTTAAGAACAAATTTAAGATTTTGTTCTATATTTGTTCATGTTTTTCACACACTGACGAAGTTAAACGATTATGGCCAAACCATCATGTCAATAAACATTGAAAGTCAAGATTAAACTGTGTATTATAGCGAACTGACAGGATTTTACCGTCTTGATCCACGTCCTCAAGCACCATGTTGATTGACATTAACGGTTTCAATCACCGCTCAATGTTGTGAGAACATACTCGGACAAAACCCTCCAGTTTTAAAAGAACACATTCCAGTCAGTTTCAAAAATCTCTCTCCTCTTCGCTTCGATTAGTTTTCTTGTATTTTCAATACATATTCCTGTCATGAGCGCCGTAAACATGGATAGACTCGTCTCAAGGGCCATTCAAGCTGTTTCCAGTTCCCGATCAGCACATTCACTGGTCCAGTTTTAAATGAAAACACTCCAGACAGTTTCTAAGTTGTCCCTCGTCTGCGCTTCGATTATTTTTTTTCCCTATTTTCCACATTTCCATCTTCAGCACTGCAGACACGGATTTCGTCGCACACAGAACCGTTCGCGTTTGGTAATGAGCTATGACGCGGTTCAGCGGCAACCAATCGGAATGTAGAAGTCCACCGTTTGAGAGGATTCCAGAGAACGCAGCCCTGTAAACTTTGGTTCCAACCACATTAGTTCCCAAGCATTTTTGCGTAAGAACGCTTTGTTTTTCAGCAGGAATGCAATTAATTTCCTCAAAACAACATCGATTTGGCCAATCGGCTCACTTCAACCAGGACAGTTTGTAATGTAGGCTGTGCACAAATTAACGTTGATGTTAATTAAAGACCAAGGCTAGTAACGTCTCCTATAAACTGCATGTTGAAATTAACCATGAACACAAAAGCCACACCACACAAATGACTTTTAATTGGTTTATTTCATTAGCAACCATGTAACTATAATTAAGTTCTTTCCATCTATCAATTTCTTAATTTCACATTTAAAATATTTCATGAGGTTAACTTATACTCTCCTTGTGGTCAGTCTGCACAAGATCAACAAGCTTTTTTGCTTTGCGGTCCCTTTAAATACAAGATAAGCATTCGATCTACGTCAGACCGTCCACGAATCTTTCTACAGCGTTGCTGGCAGAGAGGCCCGAGCGATTTTTGACGCTCTCGATGGCGGTGGTGTGAATGCAGTTATACCTACACACTACAGGTACTGAATAGGTACACTATAATTACAAAAAAGTTACACTGTAAATTCTGTTTACTTACGCAGTACGTTGCGGGTTGTAAATCTAAAGTGTTACCAAATAACCTTTGATATTCATTCATGTGCTCACTAAAAGATGATCGATCAGTTCACGTGCTGCTTGAACTGTGGCAAATCTCAACAAATTAGAATACTTCATAAGACCAATAAAAAAAACATTTTTAGTGAATTGTTGGCCTTCTGGAAAGTATGTTCATTTACTGTATATGTACTCAATACTGTCAGGACTGTGGACCTGTCTGTGTGTGTTTCTCCCTCATGTTAACTGTTCATTTGTTTCCAGGTGTGTCTCGTCTTCCTCCCCTGATTGTCCTGTCCTTAAAAGCCCCAGTCCATTCAGTTCATGTTTGTCGGTCCTTAAACGTCATTCCTGTGTTCCTGTGTCTCCTATGTGTGTTGATCATTAAAGACTGTGTATTTTCAGTACTCCTCATCTCCTCGCTCCCCCGTGAAGTAGAGCAGGAGGACCATACAAGACTGTTCTTGTTACTAGCTAACGCCACCAGCTACCCGGACGATGCGCTCTGTTCATTCTATGACGCAAGCCTGAACACCGCGAGCAGAGCGCTGTCGTCCGAAGATGGTCCTCGAGAGGAATTCGCCGCCTTCGTGGAGTGGACTCTGGCGATCCACTCCTGACCCAGAGCCTAGCCCACCAACTCCCCGCGGTGCGGAGCACCAGCCCGAGCCCACCGATGATGGAGAGCCATTTCCCGCTGCGATCAACGAGCCAGCGTCAAGCCGAGCGACTGAGCAACGGATCGCCCCGGATGTTGAGCCCCACCCATCAGGCCAGGTGCGAGAGCCGGCAACAGTGCCCACCATGAGGGAGCCAGCCGTGGACGGTGTTCCTGCTCCGCCCCCTGCACCATGGCTGAGGGTGAGCTGATTATACATCTGGGACTGCTGGACATGGAGGGGGATTTGATAGACTGGGACACAGATCTGGAGGCCGACATTCCCCCTCTCCTCTGTCTTTCGTCCTGGCTGGTCCCGTCCAGCCCTCCTTCGTCTCCGCTGGTCCCGTCCAGCTCCGCTCCTTCAGAGCGCCCTCCAGTGCCCACTCCCCGAAAGCGTCCTCCAGAGCCCACGCCTCCAGAGCCCACGCCTCCAGAGCGCCCTCTAGTGCCTGCTCCTCAGAAGTGCACTCCAGTGCCCGCTCCCCAAAAGCGTCCTCCAGAGCCTGCGCCTCCAGAGCGCCCTCCAGTGCCTGCTCCTCGTAAATGCCCACCCTCCCACCCGCTCCTGCCTCCTCCACCGCTGTCGTCTGGCAGCCCCTCTGCTCGCCCTCAGCCCTCCATCAATGCGGTGCGAGCTCCACGGGTCTGCCATCCTCCATCGCCGTGGCTGGAGAACCCCTCACCTCCACCTCCAGCCTCCAGCCTCCGAGGCCCGGACTCCGCCTCGGCCTGTGGACCCAGCGGCTCCACCTCGGCTCCTAGCTCCCTCGCCTCCACCGCCATCCATTGGGCTCCTTCCTCCCGCCAGCTCCACCTTGGTCCTCAGTCGCTCCGGCTCCACCGCGGATCTCCAGAGCTCCATCTCCGCCTCGGTCGCCAGAGCCCTCGGCTCCACCCTGGCCCTCCGGATCCTTGGCATCCCCCTGGCTCGTTGGCTCTCTGTCTCGACCTCGGGCTCCTCCACCACCTGCTCATTCCTCCTCCATGGCTCCTCCCTCCGTCGGCTCCACCGTGGGTCGACATCTTGGCTGTGGCCTGGGTCCTGCTGGACTCCTCCTGCTCCGGATCCCTCCTGTCTCTTCCCTGGCTCCTCCATCCTTCGTTGCCTTCCTGGTCTCTGTCAGCCGGCCCCCTCCCGGGGGTTCGTCCTCCGCCTGAGCCTCCTCCTTAGTTCCCGCCCGCCCCTCCCCTTTGGATGTTACTACGGTGCGAGGACGCACCTTCCGGGAGGGGGCGTTATGTCAGGACTACAGACCTGTCTGTGTGTGTTTCTCCCTCTTGTTAATTGTTAATTTGTTTCCAGGTGTGTCTCGTCTTCCTCCCCTGATTGTCCTGTCCTTAAAAGCCCCAGTCCATTCAGTTCATGTTTGTCGGTCGTTAAACGTCATTCCTGTGTTCCTGTGACTCCTACGTGTGTTGATCATTAAAGACTGTGTATTTCCAGTACTCCTCGTCTCCTCACTCCTTGCTCCCCCGTGAAGTGAGACAAATACTTGGTAGGGGCTCCTTTTGCTTTAATTACTGCCTCAATTTGGCATGGTGTGGAGGTGATCAGTTTGTGGCACTGCTGAGGTGGTATGGAAGCCCAGGTTTCTTTGACAGTGGCCTTCAGCTCATCTGCATTTTTTGGTCTCTTGTTTCTCATTTTCCTCTTGACAATACCCCATAGATTCTCTATGGGGTTCAGGTCTGGTGAGTTTGCTGGCCAGTCAAGCACACCAACACCATGGTCATTTAACCAACTTTTGGTGCTTTTGGCAGTGTGGGCAGGTGCCAAATCCTGCTGGAAAATGAAATCAGCATCTTTAAAAAGCCGGTCAGCAGAAGGAAGCGTGAAGTGCTCCAAAATTTCTTGGTAAACGGGTGCAGTGACTTTGGTTTTCAAAAAACGCAATGGACCAACTCCAGCAGATGACATTGCACCCCAAATCATCACAGACTGTGGAAACTTAACACTGGACTTCAAGCAGCTTGGGCTATGAGCTTCTCCACCCTTCCTCCAGACTCTAGGACCTTGGTTTCCAAATGAAATACAAAATTTGCTCTCATCTGAAAAGAGGACCTTGAACTACAACAGTCCAGTTCTTCTTCTCCTTAGCCCAGGTAAGATGCCTCTGACATTGTCTGTGGTTCAGGAGTGGCTTAACAAGAGGAATACGACAACTGTAGCCAAATTCCATTACACGTCTGTGTGTGGTGGCTCTTGATGCCTTGACCCCAGCCTCAGTCCATTCCTTGTGAACTTCACCCAAATTCTTGAATCAATTTTGCTTGACAATCCTCATAAGGCTGCGGTTCTCTCGGTTGGTTGTGCATCTTTTTCAGGGTGTCAATGATTGTCTTCTGGACAACTGTCAGATCAGCAGTCTTCCCCATGATTGTGTAGCCTAGTGAACCAAACTGAGAGACCATTTTGAAGGCTCAGGAAACCTTTGCAGGTGTTTTGAGTTGATTAGCTGATTGGCATGTCACCATATTCGAATTTGTTGAGATAGTGAATTGGTGGGTTTTTGTTAAATGTGAGCCAAAATCATCACAATTAAAAGAGCCAAAGACTTAAACTACTTCAGTCTGTGTGTATTTAATTTATTTAATACACGAGTTTCACAATTTGAGTTGAATTACTGAAAGAAATGAACTTTTCCACGACATTCTAATTTATTGAGTTGCACCTGTATATATTGAACCAAAATATTCAAAGTTACCTCATATGTAATGTCTCATATGTAATGCTGACAACAACAGAACCACTTAGAAGGGCACAGAAATTTCAAAACAATGGACTTATGAAAAGGTCCCTGAAAACAATCAGGCCAAGTCAATCATTTTGGATCTAACAGCATCCAAACTGGCATGGTGTTGCAAGAGGAATTTAGTGAGAAGTATCTGGTTTTCACACTGAAGTTCAATAGTAGTGAAGTTCTTATACAGGGATGTATATGTGCTGAGGGTGTGGAGATGTGCTTTATTAATAGCGTCATCTTCATTTCCCTGTTGTTGGACATTTTTTTCAACATGACAATCACTATATTCTCCCAAGGTGAAAAGTCTTGTGAGGAAAAGTATTTCTCCTAACGTTAACACCCTTGAGCACCTGTAATGGACTTTGTAGAGACAAGTTGAGAAACACAGAGCATTTAAGGAGGTTGTCCTCCAGGAGTTAAAAAGGATAGATGTGACAATTTGTCATGAACTTGTACACTCAATGTTAAGAAGGGTCAGAGTAGTATACTTAAAGTTATGGAGGATATATAAAGTATTAGAATTAATGCCGGGCAACGATTAACCGTGATTAATTGAATCCAAAATAAAAGTTTTTATGTACATAATATACACTATATTGCCAAAAGTATTGGGTCACCCCCTTCTAATGAACAGGTTTGACTACTTTAGTAATTTCCATGAGTACAAACCTTAATGTTTAAGCATATAATGATATTCTAGGGAATTGTGTGCTTCTAATTTTAAAGCAACAGTTTGGACAGGACCCTTTTCTATTCTAGCATGACAATGCCTCTGTGTATAAGGCAAGGTTAAAAAAGAAATGATTGATTTAGTCAGTGTGGAAGAACTTGACTGGTCTGCAGAAAGCCAAGTCCTAATCGAAGCTGAACACCTCTGGTGTGACTTTAAATGCAGATCTTGAGCCAAAACCTCATCACCAAACACCAATGACTTGTACATATGGGTACAGTCATTTTAGACACTTCCAAAACTGTTGCAACAGAGATGGAAATACAATTTTTAAATACATGAATTATGTTTCCATCTTTGTTGCCACAGTTTTGGAAGTGCCTTTTTCTGTTCTAAAGTATCGTGTATGTACAAGTCATTGGTGTTTGGTAAAGAGTTTTTGGCTCAAGGTCTGCATTTAAAGTCACACCAGAGGTGTTCAGCAGGGAATATGAATTGGCTTTCTGCAGACCAGTCAAGTTCTTCCACACTGACTAAATCAATCATTTCTTTTTGAACCTTGCCTTATAGCATTGTCATGTTAGAATAGAAAAGGGTCCTGTCCAAACTGTTGCTTTAAAATTAGAAGCACACAATTCCCTAGAATATCATTATATGCTTAAACATTAAGATTTGCACTCATGGAAATTACTAAAGTAGTCAAACCTGTTCATTAGAAGGGGGTGGCCCAATACTTTTGGCAATATAGTGTATGTGTGTATTTTGTATATTTATTATGTATATATAAATACATGCATGTATACATTTAAGAAAAATATGTTGTTTATATTAAATATATTTATATATAAATTATATGAATTATAAATATATACATGTAAATATTTTCACAATATATACTGTCTTTATAAAAAAACTTGCCCCTTTTAGACTTGCACTCTATTCATTTACTAACTGCTTATCTTAAAAATAAAAAGACTAACACTAACTTCTCTATTATTTTTGTATTCTGTTTTCTTATTTATTATACAATTAAAAAGCAAAATTACTAGCTTGCTCTATTCTGTTTATCTTTTTATTATATAATTTAAAAAAAAAAAAAAAACCTTTCTACATGTACTGCCCTAAGCTAACTGAGACTTCTGCTCTTTTGTTGATTTTGATTGCTTCCATTGTCCTCATTTGTAAGTCGCTTTGGATAAAAGCATCTGCTAAATGACTAAATGTAAATATACACAATACACACACATATATTATATAAACAAAAACGTTTCATTTGGATGCGATTCATCATGATTGTTGCCCAGCACTAATTAGAATATTACATTTGTTGAATTTAATCAGTGACGTACTCATTTAAACAAACCTTTCATTTAAACAAACTGGCTAATTGATTTATTTTACTGATATTAATGACATATCTATTTTAAATATATGTTAATACATTTCAGTTTAGCATTCTTTCCATGAATTGTATTAACAATCATTAAAGTGTTACTTTACCCCAAAATGAAAATTTTGTCATTAATCACTTACCCCCCCATGCAGTTTCAAACCCATAAAAGCTTTGTTCATCTTCGGAACAAAAGTTAAGATATTTTTGTTGCATTCTGACAGCTCTCTGACCCTCCCAGACAGCAATGTAATTAACACGATCAACGTCCAGAAACACAAGGAGATCGGCAAAATAATCCATGTAACATCAGGGATTCAACCGTACTTTTACGAAGCTACAAGAATACTTTTTGTAAACAAAGAAAACAAAAATAAAGACTTTATTCAACAATTCTTCTCCTCCATGTCACAATATAGCGCCATTTTGGGGAGTATCCACTGAACGCAAACAGCGTATGCTGTTCTGTGTCAGCTGCGCCACGCGGATACGTTGTTTTCATTCAAAGTGTAAACAGCACATCCATGTGACACAGCTGTCCAAAATGGCGCTAGGGTGACGTGGAGGAGACAAATTGTTGAATAAAGTCATTATTTTTGTTTTCTTTGCATACAAAAAGTATTCTTGAAGCTTCGTAAAATTCCGGTTGAACTCCTGATGTCACATGGATTATTTTACCGATCTCCTTGCTATGTTTCTGGACCTTGATCATGGTAATTATATTGCTGTCTATGGAGGGTCAGAGAGCTGTCAGAATGCATCAAAAATATCTTAATTTGTGCTCCGAAGACGAACGAAGCTTTTACAGGTTTGGAACGACATGGGGGTAAGTGATTAATGACAAAATTTTCATTTTGGGGTAGAGTAACCCTTTAAGAAAAAGGGGTATACTCATTTATGCTGCATACTATAACATATAAGCTTGATTTAAACCTTAACCCTGTAAAGCCTGACATGAAATAATATTGAGAAAGTCATTTACATCGCTGAAGAGAAAAGAGAGCTTCAATGTAACATTAAAGAGTAAAAGTACCAATTTCATTACCAAATAAGTATTTCCTTATGATTCCAATCATCTGTTGCATTTAAGGGCTCCATTTGACTGGAATCCAAAAGGTTGTACAAAAAAATTGGACTTTTAATTTTGTTTCATACCAACGTCTTGAAAGCTTAGCATCTTCAGTGATTAAATCCATTCTATATTAAATAACTGACAACAATTAGGTCATTCCAGTTTAGTATTTATTTTGAAAAGGTTCTTAATAAAATAGAAATTAACAAGTCAAAAAACATCTAAAAGAATGCTTAAAACCAAAAACTATTTAACATTGGAAATTTGTGAACCCTCTCTGAGATCCAACAAACTGATAAATACAAGAGAATGTCCACTGAGCACTAAATGGATTACCACAATAGATAATTCAACAATTACAAAATTTACACATTTACATTTTCTTTTGCAAAGACCCAAAAAGGAAAAGATGGACAGAACATGTTGAATTCAGTGATATGGACAAAACCTTCTCTTTAGGAAGCTGTCAAAACCTGTGCTACCAATAAAACACCAGAACCTGTTGAAAGCATTTCACAATAATGCTCAAAACAGTAAGGCGAACAATGTATTAAAACAATTCAGCTGCTCAGGAGTTCTCTCATAGAGCCTTGGATCTCAGTGTAGTTGCTCATGACATTTCAGCATCCTCAATTTTCATCATCTTTTTAGGGGTTCCTGTAAACGAATCCTGTAACACAAGATGACAAAGTTGTGAAAAAAACTAAAAATAGTAACGAAATGTCATTTCCAAGTATTAATGGCCATCCCTAGTCAACTATCACACTTCAGATGTGTTACAAATAGTTATGTCACAAGAGCCAATACTACGGTACCAAGTCCATATTTACATTTTAAAATCCTTTTAAAAAAAAAACTGGCATTTGCAAACTTCATGCTTTCTAACCTATTCTTAATTTTTTTTTTCTTTTATGTTGCAATTAATCGGCTTATTGTACATAAAAATACAAGAAGTTTATATCAGTAGTCCCATATTAATAATTGTGACTACAGACTGTTTACCATTTCCATTACATATATAGAGAGATGTGTGTATCTTATGGTTTTGGTATAGCAAGAGGAAGAAAAAAAAAAAAAAAAAAAAAAAAAAAAAAAAAAAAAAACTAAAATAGGTTTAGGTTAAACAAGATTAATATAAATATAATTATATATAATTAATATAAATACAATATAATAATATAAATAATCACATTATTAATTTTAAATTAATATATATATATATATATATATATATATATATATATATATATATATATATATATATAAACATTAAAAACATTAAAAACATTAAAGGTATAGTTCACCCCAAAAAAATTTAATTCTATCATCCATTGTAGCCTAAATGTTTATGCATAATATATTTTGTGTTAAATCAAATAAATTATTTCTTTCTAAAGCTACAATTTGTAATGTCTACTTGTTACTTTCAGAGATGCAAACAGGTAAGCGGGTAAAAAGGTGAGGACATTGCGTGGATCGGGGGCATGCTCTACATGGAATTTCTTTTAGAGAGATTTGCTCATTTGTAGTTACTTTAAGGTATTTTTTTTTTATCACCTTATATGTCCAAAACTGTAATTTTTCACACAAAAAAGTAACATTTTGCTGCAACATTTTACAAAAAATCAAGATTGAATATATCTGGTCAAAATCCCATGTTATAAAAGATGAAGGGCAAACGTTTGCCCCCTCTCTCTTTACCGTTCCCACATCTCAGACCTCAAATACATAAAATTACACTTTTTAGAAATAGTTTTTGAAGTAAAGACTAGAGTACAGAAAATACCATTCAAAACTTATTGAATCAACCAGTGGCCAGTTGCATCAACTTAGCCACCATGTTAAGACTGTCTTAAGAACTAGTTGGACCAACTAGCAGCTGCCAAGGGGTAATCAGTCTTACTTTTCCAATACAAATAAGACCAATCTACCTTTTCATAACTGAATTTAAAGTTATGACCAGTCTTGAAGAAAAAAAATTAGATAACCTTTTAAGACTAGTCTAAACAGTTTGTGCAACCGTCCCCAGTTTTTTTTTTATTTACCCTTGTAAAAAACACTTTCTCATTGGATCTAAGCAAATCTCACAAGTGACCTATTTTGATCTAAAAAAAGTTAAGTTGTCACTGAAAGGTGAGGAGTTTGCATCTCATTTATCAGAAAAATAGCTTTAGATAATCTTTCGTGGGTATTTTCACAGTCAAACATTTTGCGATTAATCGACACATAATAAATTAGATTAAAAATTTTAATCGACTGACAGCCCTGAGATAGATATATATAGTAATTATTAGTGATGATAGATGCCGCTTTTTGACATTTCCACATCCCTGTATGGTTTGGATTTAATTTAATTTAACTTTATTGCACTTGAAATGTGCACCAAGCACTAGGAAAACTCAAGTATGGGATCAGAACTCTATCGGCAGACACTCAATATTCAATGACTCGGATCAAGGGTACAAAAAACCTGTTCGGGACATCCCTAATAATATGGTAAATATGATTTCCACAAAATTCTGGAAATTACCGCCACAAAATCAGTCAAAAATAAATAAATAAATAAAAAATACATACAGAAATACTGTTGGCACTGATCTTGCTGGGAATGGGTTTATAAATTGAGAAAATTACCTCTGCCAAAGACAGCGATGCTCCACTGGATGCTGGACACTGGGATTCAGTATCCGCTGAACACTCCACATCCAACTCAAAGTCCATTATTTCACCAAGGTCAATCTCTTCTCTGTTTCAATCACATCAAGAGTTAAATGAACACTGAATTACATTTAAAAAAATAAATAAATAAAAAATAAAACTCTAAAACAACAATTGTGACCTGCAGAAAAAATGCATGAACTACAACTACATCTTGTACAAACTTGTTTTATACATATTATATGTTCAGAAATAATATGAGGAAAATGCTTGAAATATCAGACATACAGTAGGCTAGTAGTTTTTCACAGGTTTTTTTTATTCGATTGCGCTGCTTTGCCATTGTTTTTTCTATGTAAACATGGACGTGTTTGACTGTTGCACTCACATCTCTTGCAGCGTCTCATGCATGAAACGAGATTCTAAAAACGCCTTGTAGGTTTTTCCTATTCCACTGCCCGCATCGCAAAAAACCTTGTATAAGAAAAGTTTGTACAAGATGTAGTTGTAGTTCATGCATTTT
The DNA here is from genome assembly GCA_039654775.1 of Spinibarbus caldwelli. Lineage (NCBI taxonomy): Eukaryota > Metazoa > Chordata > Actinopteri > Cypriniformes > Cyprinidae > Spinibarbus > Spinibarbus caldwelli. The sequence continues at coordinate 28,003,574 of CM077246.1, read as the reverse complement.
TTGAGAGTCAGGACCTCGGTTTAACGTCTCATCCGAAGGACGGGATGAGACATTAAGATAGCTGTTAGTATCTAATGATAAGATTTCTTGAAAGTTCATTATCATTATTATTATAATATTTTTAAAATATATCAAGGTGGTCCCTGTCTCCATTTGGTTTTTCTTTCTTTCTCTGCTCATATTTTAATATTCATTTGTCTGTATAATGAGTGTGTTGGAGGTCTGTTTTATTGGTTGTTTTCTCCCCTCTTCCCACCCTCTACACTCCCAATTTTCCGCAGATTTACACACCCATTTCTTGAGTTTTTTTCAAATCTGAGGTGTGAACGACCAGTGCTAAACCAGGGGGTTTCATGACACTTTAAAATACCTTCAAAATGATATAAGACTTGTTGGAATTGGGAAAAAAAAAAAAAAAAAAAAAAAATGACTGCGCTACAGCCGTTTGAAAGCAATAGTCAGCAGAGTTGATTTTAAGAAAAATCGAGTAAAAGTTTTCTGAAGATTCCAAAGCAAAATCACCAAGCAACACTGCATATTTTCTTCCAGATTTTTTCTTAATAGTTACTATATTATTAATCACAATATAGCTATTTTTTTATTTTATCTTTGTTATTAAAAATAAGAACAAAGATGCAAAGAAACATTAGTTTAACCAAGACCCTCCAGCGGACAGTGAACACAGCTGCAAAGATCATCGGTCCCCCTCTCCCCTCCATCCTGGACATTTTCCTTACACGATGCTCCAGCAAAACCAACAGTATCGTGAAGGACTCCACCCATCCCTCCCACAGCCTCTTCCAGCTCCTACCATCAGGAAGACGGTACCGGAGCATCAGTGCCCGCTCTGCCAGACTGCTCAACAGCTTTTTTCCCCAGGCTGTGAGAGCCCTGAACGCAAATCACCCGCCCCTCAACCCCATACAAACCCCCTACCTCCTGAAACATGGACCATCTCACCCTTCCCCCTCCAAACACCCCTCAACCTTACCACATCAAAGTAAAAACCGTATGAAAACCTTTTTGTGCAATTCGAAGTGTGCTACACACAGGCGAGTGGGCCTGTACAAACCACCTGTAGTAACACTCTCTCCTCCTCAATGCGCACTAGACACTTTTCACACACACTGCTGTGTGTACACAGTCCCACAAAAGACTCAGTAATATGTATGTTTACATGCTCATGCACTACAAATCATCCTGCACTGCTCCCCAGCCAGCTGCTTGACTTACAATGTTTCTTTTTGCACATGTACAGTATTTATCTGAAGCATTCGTATAGTTTGTATAGTTAGTATTTTTTTTTTTAGTTTATGTATAGGTAACATTTATATATAGTATATTTATAGTCAAAATCTATCAGTAGGTTAGTTGTGTATAGGTTTATACTGTTTCACTTCATTGTTGTAAGTCTGTATTATGTAGCATCGTGGTCCTGTGAGGCACGACATTTCGTTCCACTGTCCCCACATGTAGCGGAATGACAAAGCTCAACTTGACTTGACTTGAGTAGTGAGTGATTTCTCTTTTCTTTCAGTGTAAGACAGATCTATATTAAGACCTACTGTAATGCATGGATCTATTATAATGTTACACATCAGATTTTTCCCCAACCATTAACTAAATGTTTATGTAAGACAACAGATTATTTTTGTGTGAATCTCGCCAAGACATATTTCACAATAATACACTGTATAAGGAGATTGCTTGCGCGCTCTGGGAGAGGCACATCTTATGCACGCCCTTTGCAAATGTCAGTCAGCATGTTCGTTTTGTTTTCATCAGCACAGGTTTGAAAATCATATTTAACTGGTTAGAACTCATGTCATTGAGAATTCAATATGAATATTCACAAAGCTGAAATGCTGCACTTTGCAACAATAGACCTACAACTTGTGGTGAGAAGCAGCAGCAGCTGTCCAGAAGTCCTCTCAGAAAACGTACAAATTAAGATCATTTTAGACTACTATTTGGAACATTGAGATCGCCAGAAGAGAGCTTAATGAACTAATTTTTGCTAAAACCTCAAATTCGACCAAAACTGAGATTTTTCACTTCTTTTGCCTGTAGCTCATTAGACCGTGCACATTCTGACTTATTTTGCCAGCACGGGTCACAATCATTGTGTTGCCACTATGCTGGACCATTCATAAAATTTTTTTGTTGCTTTAGGAGATTGTAGCAGTTTAGTTTATTTGGACATCAAGAAGCTTACATATGCTGCAGGTCACTTCCCTCTTCTGCAGGAGGATCCCACGCGTGAAGTTTGACTCGCCACAGTTTAATCTGCTGGTCCCAGGAGCGTCGGCTGTACTTCTTGAATTTGTTTGGAGTCTTTGGATGAACACTGGGCTGTCTCATATGCCTAAAATAATGGTTAAAATATTGTTAAATACTTTAACAGTAAGATTATATAAGGCCGCAAATCAGAGACAAGAGGACATAGCTGTATAATACATTTAGCTTAAAAACAATAATCATGATCTCACTCACTTGGGAACTTCTTTAATGTATCTATCATATGCGAGAGTGTTTTTCCCATAATTAATCTGTTTTTGTCTCCTTATGAGAGTGGTCTCGTCTGTCTCAATGTCACCTTTAGCTGGAGATTCTTTGGAATCTCTCGAGTCTCTGGAGTCAGAACTGGGGAAACATGAAAAGCTTGTGTTACAGCTCGAGACATGACTGTTGTACAAGTGACACCTAATGGAACTGTAAAAAAAAAAAAAAAAAAAAAAAAAAACAACCCACCAGGGGCCAGTTGCACCAGCTGTGCGCAAATTACAACGTAACCTAGTTGCGATGTAAAAAGACACTAAGTTACAACTTACGCACTACTAAATATTTTTTGTTGCACCATTGCACTTAGGTGAAGTGTAACTCTACGTATAAACTAAATATTTACGGATGTGTCTGGTCAGAAGTAACGGTTGGAATAAAATAGCAGACTGAGTGAACTGCATCAATATGCTCTTCTTTTTCCAGATAACCTTCAATCCTTTAGGCATATATGATGCTGCTGACATTTACACTCCCATATATATTAAGAGAGAGAACAATGTGTGAATAAACAGTTTCTTTTTAGCGCATCTTCAACACTCTTATCTACAGCGCGCCTCTGTGCGGTTCGGTCGATGTTGCGCATGTCAGATTACATAAATAAATGGCTTTTTTTTTTCTTTCAGTATTTACTGATCTTTATTTATTTCAATTACAGCTTCTGAATTTTATTTACATATAAAAATAGCTTACATGTAGACTAATGTTATTAATGTATCATTTTAATGGAAACTTGTTTTTACTGTTAGTATATGTGAGGCAAAAGAAGTTCGAACGAAGGATAAATTAAAATTCATAGCATTTAAACATGTTTTGCTCGCATATTTGAAGGTTTGTATTGGATTATTTAGGGTAAACGTCATATTATGCGACTACGCATTACTTTACAAACTACTAGCTACGTCCTGCCTTACGAACAACTGGTGCAACCAAATAATGTACAGATTTAGTTACAAACTAGCTAGTAGTTACTAAGCCTCTAGTGTAGACTTAACGTTCTAATTTAAGTAAGAACTTACGAATGGCTGGTGCAACCCTACCCAGGTTTCCAAAAACTTCCTCACTTGCCACTGCTCAAGCAAACAGATAGTCCCACCCTAAACTCACACCATTTGTTGCACCAATGTTCCTGCATTTAGCTGGTCAAGATGCTCAAAAAACACAGCAATGTTTTAATAGCACCAGTCACAGTGAATACAGTCTTCGTGGAAACAACATATGAATGGCATACTTTTAATGTGCATATTAGACTGAAATAGTAGAAAGTTTTGACACTGAAAAAGTTACTAGCTTTTTGAAAACTTAAAGAAAATGTTACATTGCTTTAATCACAAACCTTCCAGATGAGATTTTTCTGTCTCTTTGAGGAAAATCTGCTTCAAGAATCCTTCTTCTGTATCTGAAAGAGAGAGATCACTAATTAACAGTTTAGAAAGCATATCAACTATGTCTTTATATTATATTAAAATAAATTACATTCACATTTACAGAGTAATTGGAACAGATAAAATAAGAAATCAAAAGAGGCAACTGACCGATGCATATCACGTCGGACATTTGAACGCATTTCCTCTGCCTCTACCTCATCTCCCCAGTTTTTTACTCTGGACACAGGTCCCTCACTCTCTGGGGTTGTGAAACTACAGAAAATAGTAAACAATGACAATAATAAAAGACAAATCTAAATTTTGCCTGTCAATTTGTCATCACTAAAGGTTAGATCTCATCCTAGCATAAAATTGATATTAATTCAATTAACAAAGAGTTTACAATTTATGCATGTTATACTTGCAAAATGCTAACTACAAAATTAAAAAAAAAATAATCCATTTGACTTTTGAGAAAATAAATCTCTGTTGTGCACACTATTTGAATCAGATAAGGAACGTATAATAATCATCATTACCTTTCTGGTCTGCGTGAGCTCTGTGAACATTTGCCAGGCTCTTCAACTTCGTGAGATTTTCTCAGATTACCATCTGCACCGCGTTTCCTACAATGGGACCATCTTGAAGCGCCTTTGTTCCTTCAAGACAAAAGACACGAGTAGGATTTAAAAAAATTAAAAAAATAAAAAATAAAAAAAACACCAAGTAAACAGGATTCTTACACATTATCTGAACATTCTGCAACTGCATGGAGCACGTCCATAAAAAATAAGATATTTTTTTTAGTAAACAAGCATTTCATGTTAATACGTATTAATCGTTTTATACACACTTGACCACGAATCTGTTGTATTATAAACAAGTTTATAACAAATTTCTACACCAAAACAGCAACTTATTCATCTAAATCTTGAAAATACTTGTGCTCAAAGTAAATTGTTTTCAAGGCGCCACAAAATGCCAACCCACACGAGATCGAGCTGCTCACTAAAACATAAAAATTACAACTAAATTAAACGGCAGATTGAGAGATGATGTAGCTTTAGAAGTTTGGTTAATATGGTACAATCTTCATGTTCTCATGGCGCCAAAATGCTCATTTACACTCTAAGCACAACACTGGCGGGATCCTTCACGTCCCTCTGTGCAATAATGTGTCGGCGCTTAAAAGTTAAAAGATACTAATAAAACGAAGTTAAAGGAGTGCAAAAAGGTGTTTTGATGCGCAAAACAGACTAAATAACGTTAGCGCACTATACTAAACAATACTTCTATCTTGCTTTGCTAGCAAACCGCTAAGCCAAAGAGTAATAAAACAAAAACAACTATAACCACGACTAAACATTTTTCGAATTCTTACCTATTTTCATCAGGTTTGCAATCGTTTTCGTATCTGTCTTTTTGATGGGCAGACATTATTTTGAATAAAAATGAGGAAGCTTACGCACAAACTGCTGCCGGGTTTAGATTAAACCGCGCCAATGTCGCTCGGTGTACTTCAACATCGAGGTCACGTGACACTGGAGGGGCGGTGTTGTGAATTGACTAGCCCACAGACCCGCCTACATCCTCCGATCTTCAAATCATCGGTATTTTTCATGTCCAAAGAGTATAGAAGACCAAGAGGCTAAACTCTGTAGAACGTTCCATTGCAACAGCGGCGCCCAGCAGCAGCCCTATGGCGTTATTTTAATGACAAATGTCGAGAGCGCATTATTGTAGCGCGAAAGCACATTAATATAATGCGCGAGCGCGAATCTCTCTGCTCGCACGCGGATTTCCTTTGCTCTCGCACAAAACCGGACGCGCGCGCTCAGATACACGCTGCTCTCACCCAGTGAGAGTGCGCGCACTTAAAACGTGTCTCTCCTCTCACTCAAACTGTCCTGTGCACTCGCAAATCTCTCTGTGCTCATGCGCTAGATATTAATTCTTTTCGCACCTGAGCTAAGCGTTGTCAAAAGTTATCATTTTGCACTTTTAAAAAGTATCTCAAAACAGATTTATTGTTGTATTTTTAACATAAATTGGTTATTGCATTTTGTTTTACTATGCTATCTCTTTTACGTTTATATTTGTATTTTCTTTTCTGTGAATGCACATATGCATCTCTCTGTAAAATACTTTGTAAACACATTTAAAAGGCACTATATAAATAAAGCTTTAACCTTTAACCTCCACAACTGACCGATGAAAATACTATGAGAAATCTAATTGGCTGAGAGGGAACTGAACCTGGAATTCTTTTGACAATCAAAGATGGATCTTTAATTTCTTTCCAGTTTAATAATATTTAGCAATGTTAATGAAATGTCGCCTATATTAGAAATAGCTAGGAATTGGGTGCTTGGATGATTTGTACATATAAATAACCTCTGTCCAACTGGTTGGTCTCTGAGCAATTTATCTAAAAACAACATATTATAGCCCATGGCTCTAAAGACTTCATATAAAAGATAAATGTTATGTCATAATATGTCAGATACACCTCAACTGAATTTAAAATCATTGCAATAAATTATCAGTTGATATGATGGCAATAATAACTAACAATTCCTATCAAATCAACATCAAATGCAAAAATAGATGTAAATGATGGAAGATATAACACAATAAATGTTCTGATAGAATCTCTGTTGACATTTCTTGGAAGTTTTTTTTTTTTTTTTTTAATCCAGTGTTTGTTTTTAGTTCTGATTTTAGATTTCTTTTTTTCATGAAACCCACTTCATAATAGCTACACATTCAATGGCACTCTCCTCTAAAACAGTGAATATACAGTTATATGACAGTTACGTAATTACATTGTCTGCAAATGCATTAAACCCATAGTGTAGTAGGATGTTATGACAAATATGGGAAATTCGTTATAGTGTTATATTTGGTCTCCACCAAGTATAGGGAATAGTGCATCTAAATAGTTCTGTCTTAAATCAGAATATATATATTCTGGTTTTGCGGGTGGGAAGACAAAAATCTGATTGTTTGATAACTTTTGACAACGCTTAGCTCAGGAGCGAAAAGAATTAATATCTAGCGCATGAACACAGAGAGATTTGCAAGTGCACGAGTCAGTTTGAGTGAGAGAGACACGTTTTAAGTGCGCGCACTCTCACTGGGTGAGAGCAGCGTGTATCTGAGCGCGCGCGTCCGGTTTTGTGCGAGAGCAAAGGAAATCCGCAAGCGAGCGGAGAGATTCGCGCTCGCGCATTATATTAATGTGCTTGCGCGCTACAATAATGCGCTCTCGACATTTGTCATTAAAATAACGCCATACAGCCCTGCGCTTCCGCCATTTTGGGGTGAAAGCGACTCGGCAGTCCTAGATTCTAGCTGTCGCTATGACAAATATCATCTGATTTGTTTAAAAAACCTGATGTACAGCCTGAACGATGACAACAATAACGTACAATCACTAGACTAGTGATCATCAAATTCTTTTAACAGTTTATTTGACACATTTTATTTTAAAGTCTTCCTTTTTTTTCACAAAACATTTTGCTCTCTAGAAACCATGTCCGTTTCGGCTGAAAATATTTCAAGTTCAAGTGTTAGCATTATAAACACTGAATCAATATCAACATATGAAATTAATTAAATTAATTACAGTAAAATTAGGAATGTTGGACAATAAATATGCAACAGCAATATAACAGCTTGACAGTAAACTGTTTTTGCAGTATTGTCTTATATTAATGTCCGTTAAAGGAAGACTGTAAAAAAAAAAAAAAAAAAACCATGTACAACCACTTTCTCCAAAATTGTTTAATTATTTAATTATGACAGACACAGCATCATGTTCTAGATCATGATGTTTGTAGTGTGCTCCAGGGGATTAAAACGTACAATATATATTTCAGACCTAGTGGAGTAATAGTAAATAATACTATAGAAAGTAATTGTAAATGTGTAAAGTTGCATAAGCTCATTATAACTTAGTGTCATCCATATAAATCATTATTATGGTTACTATGGCTAGGACCTGCAGTTCCTAAAAGGAATTAAGTTTACTACTAGACGAAAAACAGTTAAAGTTAGCAGGTGCATAAAACAGCGCTATTTCCTACTTAAAAACATTCAATATTTTTTACACTTTTGCGAATATTTACCTGTCAGGGTCTTTGAAAAAATGATGAAAGGCAAGATTTTTACTGTCACACTGATAGTTTTTGCAGTGGATTGCCCAACATTGCGTTCTTTTATTCCACTTTGACCTCTCTTTCGTTGTTATTTGGTCTAGTTCTGTATCGGTGCGTTCCAAACGGGATATATCGCCCTCCGAAGGGCACTTCGGAGTGAAAACAATCATGGCCGCCATATTGAAGGGTCGTTCCAAACCGAAGTGCTCAAAACTAGCCACTTCAAAGGGCCCTTTGGAATGAAGGATTTCGAAGGGTACAACTGATGGACACTTCGGGCTCCCATGATCCTTTGCACAGATTCTTTGCATGATGACGGCGCTTCCGTATGATGACGCAGAAGGGCACTTCAAGAAACAGCTGTTTGGTCCCCTACACCCTTCAACCCTTCGAAGCTATTGAAGGGATTAGGGCATAGGGATGAGCCCTTCCGAATGGAACGCAGGGTATATCTGTACTTCTTCTTCGACGTTTAATAGCGGTTGGCAAACCAGCTTTGGTGCATATTCCGCCACCTACTGGGATGGAGTGTGAGGCATTGATATCAGAAGTAAAAAACGAAAAAAAAAAAAAAAGATTAATATATATTCTATATTTTCTTATATAACTTTGTTGCTTTCAAAAAAGAGATAAGAGCTTTATATCCTTTGTAAGAACTAAGTATATTCTGCAAAATTAAAGATTCTATGCCAACAGAAATTAAATCGTTTTCCAATTGAATTCTTTCACTTTCATATGCCAAGCAATTGATTATTACATGCTCTACAGTTTCTGGAAGTCCACATTTATTGCACTGACCAGAATCATGTTTCCCTATCATTTGAAGTGATTTGTTGAGGGCAGAATGACCTATTCTCAGACGAGAAATTACTATATCTTCCTTTCTATTACCATAACTATTTCTAACTACACCAACTTGTTTTTGTACATTGTACAGATGACAACCTTTATTTCCTTTATCCCACCTCTCCTGCCACATATTTTTAATAGCTGTTTTAATTAAACCTTTCATTTCAGATTTACCCAAAGGTATATCTAAATCAATAACATTATGTTTAAGGGCCTGTTTGGCTATCTTGTCCACATCCTCGTTACTCTCCACACCAACATGAGCCGGCACCCATAAAAAAACTGCTGAAAGTTTTAATTGGCAAATTCTATACAGATTTTGTAAAATTTCTATTAATATATCTTGTCTGGAATCCGATTTCCCACTTATTAAACTATTAAGAACTGAAAATGAATCTGAGCAAATTACTACAGCAGACAGTTTAACTTCTTCAACCCACTGTAATGCTATCAAAATAGCCACCATCTCTGCAGTATATACAGATATATCATTAGTAGTTCTTTTTCCATCTCTATACTTATAAAGAGGGATATACATAGCTGCAGCTGTTCGTCCAGTTACTGGGTCTTTGGAACCATCTGTAAATATTTGTAAATAATGGAAATATTCACTCTCAAGATGCTGTTGCACTACTATTGCTTTAGGAACTTGATTTTGTTTATCCTTTATAGTTTTAAATATCTGGAGATCCACAGAAGGCATTGAAAAAAACCAAGGTGGAGATACTGGCAATGCTACTGTAGGACTAATATTTATATTATTAACACCTATTTGCTGAGTTTGTTGTTCTACTATCCATCCAAAGCTTTTCACCTGTGATTATTCATATTCCCAGCAATTTCCCAAAACATTTTTAACTGGATGATCTGAAAAATGACCTTTAATATTTGCCCAGTATACCAGTCTTAGCTGGAGCTCACGTAAATCTAAAGGCATTTCTCCCATCTCTACCTGGAGTGATGTTACAGGAGAAGATCTAACAGCTCCACAGCAAATCCTATGGGCTTGACTTTGAATTGTGTCAATTTTTATTAGCAAAGCGTTTGACACTGATCCATAAATTATCCTACCGTAATCAATCGATGATCTAATTAGTGCGCAATATATTCTCTTTAGTGAATGTCTTGTGGCACCCCAATCCAGTCCTGCCAGACATCTCAATACATTAACTCCTTTCTTACATTTATTTATTACCTTTTGAATATGTGTTCCAAATGTTAACTTTGAGTCCATCCATACTCCCAAATATCTAATAATAGATACTTGCTCCAAAATTTGCTCATACAACTTTAATTTTACTTCAGGAGTTTTCTTCTTTTTTGAGAAACAAATTACCTGAATCTTTGCTACTGAAAGACGAAAGCCCCACTGGTTAGTCCAGCTTTCAGCAATACCTATTGCTTTCTGCATTTTTTTCTCTAAATATCTTAGATTTCTTCCTCTTATCCATAAGGCTCCATCATCAGCATATAATGACCTTCCTATTTCTGATCCTTATTAAAAAAAATATACCATTTATCATAACATTAAAAAGTACTGGACTACAAAGGCTACCTTAAGGAGTTCCGTTGTCTATTATGTAGGTATCAGAGTAATCTTTACCTACTCTTACCTGTATTTTCCGTTCTTTTAGGAAATCCATAATCCAATTAAACAACTTCCCATTAATGCCCATTTGATTTAATTTTATTAACAGTCCTTCCTTCCATACCATGTCATAAGCTTTCTCGATATCAAAGAATACTCCTAGGACCATTTTTTTTTTCACTTGAGCTTTCCTAATTACATTTTCTAAGCAAATTACTGCATCTATGGTACTGCGTCCTTTTCTGAACCCACTCTGATAAGCATGTAATAAATTTCTAGTTTCAAAAACATATAATAGACGAGACATAACCATTCTTTCCATTATTTTACACAGGTTAGATGTTAAAGCTATTGGTCTATAATTTGGTGGTACAGTATGATCTTTCCCAGGTTTAGCTATTGGCACCACTATACCTAATTTCCACGAGCTAGGAAGTCTCCCTTGCCTCCAAATTTCATTATAAAATCTTAAAATAACATTTAATCCGATATCTGAAAGATGTTTAATCATTTCATAACATACTACATCTTTTCCTGGTGACGTATGTTTAACTCCTTCCAAGGCCTGCTTGAGTTGATATAATGTGAAAACAGCATCCATAGTGCCTTCTGATAATCCTTTTTGAGCTAAAATTTCTTGATTATCTCTTACCCTTTTCTCTCTTAATTCCCTCATATCATCTGATATACTGCTATTGCTATGCACCTTTACAAATGCTTCTGCCAACACCTCAGCTTTTTCTTTATTACTAATAATTTGATTATTTCCACTTATTAAAACAGGAATTCTATTATATTTTTGTATTCCCCCCATTTTCCTTATCATTCCCCATATCTCGCTAATATTTATATTTTTATCTATTTTGTCACAGTATTCTTTCCAGTAATTTCTTTTAGCTGCACGTATTACTTTCCTTACTACAGCCTGTGCTCTTTTATACAATATAAAAACATCAAATGAATATGATTTCCTTACTTTCTTTAAAAACCTATTCCTTATTTTAATTACCTAACTACACTCAACCGTCCACCAAGGTACATTTTTCTTCTCTATTCTCCCTACACTTTTTCCTATCACTTTCCCTGCAACTTTACAAAGACTTTCACAGATTTCATTGTTATATTGCTCTACATCTTCTATTGTACAACTTAAGTTAAGTAAAAACTGTTCACATTCTTCTTGAAATATGTCCCAATCCGCTGACTTAAATTTCCATCTAGGAATCATTCCAATTTCTGTTTTAGATACTTCTAATCCAATTTTACAATTATTAGGAAAATGATCTCTACCCATCATGTTTTGATTAATTATTTTCCACATACTTATTTTAGCTAGATTTTCTGACATAATTGTTAAATCTAAAACTGGATATTTCATTTTGGATACATCCAACCTAGTAGCACTTCCATCATTTATACATACCAAATTATTTGTTTCCAAAAATTCCTCCACTTCTCTTCCGTTATAATCTGTTTGTATGCTACCCCATAATGTATTATGTGCATTAAAATCTCCACATCACACCTGATTAGACTTATGTTGTCCCCCTATTTTAGTCAAAGTTTCATTATTTATTCTTTTACAGGGATTATATAAATTTATTATTCTAATTTTTTGTGTTCCTGCCCAAACGTCTACTGCTATCGCTTCACAATCTTCCTCCACATCAACTTTCTTATATGCTACCTCAGATTTTATAAACGTTATCACTCCACCACCCGTACCAATTTCCCTATCCCTTCTAACTACAGAGTATCCTTTTAACACAAAGTTTAAATGTGGTTTAAGCCCAGAGGTGGGTAGAGTACCCAAAAACTGTACTCAAGTAAAAGTAAAAGTACTTGAAGAAATATTTACTCAAGTAAAAGTAAAAGTAATAGTCTGAATAATTACTTGAGTAAGAGTAAAAAAGTATCGGATAAAAAAATTACTCAAGTAGTTAGTTACTAGTTACTTTGGATCATATACTGAAAATAGTCTATTTTTATTTAGATACATAAATTTTATCTAAATATCTCTCTCTCTCTCTCTCTCTCTATACACACACACACACACACACACACACACACAGCTATTCAAAATACTTTTAATGTTTTTTTTTTTTTATGTAATTTATTTCAGTGATGCAAATCAGAATTTTTATCAGCCTGATTTATTATCAGTGCTGTTCTTTTATATCTTTCTATTCATAAAAGAATCCTGAACAAAATGTCACAGGTTCCAAAAAATATTAAGCAGCAAAACTGTTCCCTGTTGAAAAAAACAGCTTTTGCTGGTAAGGTATGTTTTGAAGCATGGGATGCTGGTTTGAGCTGATTTAAGCTGGTCCTTTGCTGGTTTATGCTGATCCTTAGCTGGTTTAAGCTGGACATGTGCATGACCAGCACATGACCAGTTTAAACCAGCTAAGGACCAGCATAAACCATCATCCCAGCTTCAAAACATACCTAACCAGCAGATGCTGTTTTTTTTTTCAACACTGATAATAAATCAATATATCTGAATGATTTCTGAGGGATCATATGACTCTGAAAACTGGAGTAACAGCTGTTAAAAATTCTGATTTGCATCACTGAATTGAATTAAATTATATTTTAAAGTATATTAATTATGTATTATAAATGTATATGTATATAACCTCTGACACGGAGAAGAGTGAAAACTCCTCACATGACCGCTACTGAACATCTGAACATAATGAAACAAATACACATTGACGGATCTTCTTCCATCTGTTCTGCAAAATGTAAACAAATGTAGCCTTTTATTTCTGCAAGCGTAAATATTGTGAAAATATCAATATTAATTGTGTCTAGGCAAAGGCATTCCTCCTGGAACTAACGCGGGTTTTGCGGGTGTTCATTTCATACTCTGTGACAGCTTATTTAATGAATAAATTATACATTGTATTTAATGTGTAAGGTACATGTACAACAAACTGGTAATGTCATAACAGTATCGTGTACTGTAACTGAATCTATACCTGTGGAACCGACAGCACACGCGGTGTTCATCTAATAAAGATCTTCATAGCTAGCAAACCATAGCCTTTACAGATTTGCTTTCAACTGACTGTAGATCCAAAGCCACGTCTTCAGCACTCTTGATGTTCTTAAAGTTTCTGTTACAACTCTGAGTGAGAACCGCTTCAGACGACTCAGCGCATGCGGCAGAACTGAACAAATCATGAACGAACCCATTCACTGGTTTGCCAATTGGTTTGATCAAGCCTTCGAACAGAATTGACTCAAAAGAATGAATCATTTGCGAACGGGCATCGCTCATTGCCCAGGAAAAAAGTAGACGGCGCGTTTGGAATAAATTGAAGGATTTTTAACTTGTATTACATTAAGGTAACGAGAGGAGCGTCGCCCACAGTAACGAAGTAAAAGTACCGTTTTTTCACTAAAAATGTACTTGAGTAAGAGTAAAAGTACCCATTTTTAAATATACTCTAAAAGTATTAGTTACCCAAAAAATTTACTCAAGTAAATGTAACTCGTTACTACCCACCTCTGCTTAAGCCATGACTCTTGAATACAAATTACATGAGGTTTATCACTAATATCTGCTATGTATTACTGCTATATAAATTCTTGACCATTTGAAATCAAACTTCTAGCATTTCATTGAAGAATTACTAACACCATTAAGATCCACCACATGTTGTCTGAGAATTTGTTACCTTTACCTTTAATTTCTCATTTATTTGATCCACCGTTACTTCTTCTATATTTAAATATTTTCCAACTGCCCTTAGAATTATTCAGATTTTTTCCGTATGGCTTTCTGTTTGCGCTGAGCAATTGACCACTTCTGCTATAAATGCAATAAAAGACATCTTTCATTTTCATTTTCATGCATTTAGCAGATGCTTTTATCCAAAGCGACTTACATAGCATTCAAGTTACAGTTTTTACATTTGATCAGCTCTTGCTTTCCCTGGGAATCGAACCCATGATCTTGGCGTTGCTAGCGCCATGCTCTACTATTTGAGCTACAGGAAAGCCCATCTTATCACATCTTATCACCAACAAAATATTTTCGTTTATTTTACTACTGTTTACATGTTGTACAACCCCTACCGAGGGATCTTCCACCGGGACTATCTTTTCAGTACACATCTTTGAGCTTTTCTGGACTCGCTTTAATGCATCAGCATATGATACTCCTTCAAATACTCTCAAGCATTGAACTTTCTCAGCATCTTTCCTTACCTTTCAACCCCCATAACCTGCACTATGATTACTTCCACAGTTACAGCATTTTGGGAGAACTCCATGTCCACATTTCCCGTATTCATGCTCACCTCCACACCTTGCACAGCGCTGTTTTCCCTTGCAACTTTCAGCAATATGCCCAAATCTCTGACACTTGAAGCATCTAACAGGCGGTGGTACATGTGGCCGAGCTCTGTAACTTACATACTCAATATACACTTTATCAGGTAACTTTTCCTCATCAAACTGAATCATAACTGACAAGCTATCCGCCTTTTGTTTATCTTTTACATATTTCAGTCTCCTCACATCAATCACCCCTGCCAAGTTTTCCTTAATTGATTCAGTTGACATATCTGTCAAAACCCCTGAAATCACTCCTTTTACCCATTTCTTATCTTCCAACACGGTACAAGACACTTTTATTCCTAGTAATGTTTTTAGTCCCATGGCTGCTTTTTGTTGATTTTTATCTTTACAAAACAGCAGTAGTCTTCCATCTCTTGTCATTTTTGCACTTACAATTTTTCCAATCGCTTCTTTCAATGCCTTAGTTATTTTAATTGGATTTAACATTTTTGTGGATTCTGCCAAAAATTTTAGCACTACCTTGAATTCTACTTTCGGTCTTCTAATCTGCTGTCGATCTCTTTCGCTTTCTGAACCAGACGTTTGATACCACGTTTTCTTTCTTTTGCGATTTTCCACTAATTTCCAATTACTTGCCGAACTTTCTAATCCCCCGCCATCCATACCATCCGTTTCCGGATCACTTCCTGATTCCACGCAACTTCCTTCCATCTCCACCTCAGTCACACCCCAGTGCTGCCAACCGTCTCACCCCGCCAGTATATCTGTACTGTTGTCCAGTTGGAATTTTCAGTCCAAAATGGCGGCCGCGCTTCCGAAGCGCCTATTCATGGGTTTCAGTCACGTGACTTTTTTGTTGCGATCCATCTTTAGGACCTTGCGTAGCCTCTCCTTGGTGATCGGTGATCGGAAACCAAAATAACACTACACCGGCAAGGGAACACAATGGTATTTAAAACATAAATAGATAAATTAGGATTAGATTATTTACTGTCAAGCGAACTGCTGACTCCACAAAAGTCTAGTGAAAATTTATTAATTTGAGTTTGCTTTGCTGATAGGCTATTTACATCTACGTCATACACAATCCCTTTCCGTACACTCAGGCCATTTTCAGTTAAATTTTCACCTGCTAGACTTGTCCTTCGGCCCGGATCCATCTGGCATATCCGACCTGGATCTCTGTGTACTCACTTTCAGATTCTGGGCCGAATCAACCGGATCAGATGCAAGAGCCTTACCGACACTGCCTAGTCCAAGTCGGACTCGCCAGACTTAGCCCAGTTTCATTTCTATACTGTACTGTTAATTAATATTTCATTTAAAATTGATAACGTTACCTAGACAAAACGTTAACTTTCATTTTAATTATACAGATTATAATACATAAATAATATGATTTAACAAATCTGTAAACATCTCGTTATTATGAAAGCAATTTTAAAGTCCATTAAATAACTAGCTTGACCAAGCTGGCATGAGGAAAATTTATTTACAAAACAGTTTATTTACAAAACCATACAATTACAGCAAAAAACAGCAGTTATACAATAAGTGTAGATAAAATATTTAACATTTTGCCAAATTACCCATGCATTTACTTGACTGAATAAGGCATTTATTTGTACACTTGGACTGTAACATTTAATAAATAAAGGTTAAAACATTCAAAAATTTAAAAGGTGTTTTGAAAAACACATTGGTAATTGGCAACGTTTTGGAATTAAACATTTTGTAATTGGTAAAATAATTTAAATAATTATTACCTAACTGTTACTATGAATCATTTTTAAAGGTAATCAGTGAATACTGCTCTTGGTTGTTGCTCATTGTGCAGCATGTCTTTCCACATCTTAGTCCAGTGAGTTCTTTCCTTGGGAGCTTTCATTTCTGCACCTGTAAAGAGCAAATAATGCACAAGTATATTAAAGGTTTAACTGAATGCACTAAACTGAATGAAATTATATATATATATATATATATATATATATATATATATATATATATATATATATATATATATTAGGGGTATCAACGTTAACGCGTTAACGCATGCGATTAATCTAAAATTTTTAACGCGTTAATATTTTTTTAACGCAGATTAATCATGTGATAATGCTTGACCCCAACTTCTTCCCGTCATCGCAGCGCGGAAGGTTATCTATCATTGTGTGATGAAGGTACAGCGAGCCGGCGCGGGGAACAGAGGGACGCACGGGAAGCGGACAGTCCAGGTCGTGTTCCGGAGAGGAGCAGGTTGGAGGATTGGAGGCGGTTTGGCAACAGCTGATCTGTGACTGGAGAGTGCATGGTAGGAAGTGGAGTAGATTCCGGAAGCGATCCGGAAATGGAGGATGAAATGTTAGGCGCGGAGGAAGGCGGGAATGGAAATAATGAGTGGAAGATTGTAGAAAAACGGAAAAGAAAGAAAAGTAGTGCATCTGAAACTGACAGTGAAAAAGAAACCCATCTGACAAGAAGAAGGGAAGACGAATATAAGGTAGTGATGAAATTTGAAACTGGATCTTTCAGTATTATTAATCCACTGAAGTTATCTAAAGCAATGAAGGAAGTGATAGGACTGGTTGAAAGTGTTAAGAAGTTGAGAGATGGTAGACTACTAATATATTGTAAGGATATTAGGCAACAAAAAAAGGCTCTAGAAGTCAAGTCGATCATGGGGTAAAGTGTGATTTGTTCAGTACAAGAAGAAAAGAAATGGGTTAAAGGAGTAATAACAGGGATCCCCACAGAGGTACCAGTTGAAAAGATTAAGAGAGGGATTACGGGAGCTGCAGTGATCGATGTGAAAAGATTAAAATGTTATAGGAATAATGAAAGGGGAGATAGCCTCTCTGTGATGATTCATTTTGATGAAGATAAACTGCCAAGTAAAGTCTTTTTGGGATTAATGAGTTTTTCGGTAAGACTCTATGTACCCCCTCCACTAAGATGCTATAAATGTCAAAAGTTTGGACATGTAGCAGCTGTATGCAGAGGCAAACAGAGGTGCGCACGATGCGGTGGAGAACATGAGTATGGAAAATGCGGGCAAGAAGTTAATCCCAAGTGTTGTAACTGTGGAGGGGATCACAGTGCAGGATATGGAGGGTGCAAGGTGAGGAAACATGCGGCTCAAGTTCAAAATGTTAGAATACAGGAAGGACTGACATACTCTGAGGCTCTTAAACAAGTAGGAAAGAATTTGGAATCAGGAGAAAAAAGCAAAGAAATCAGTCAACAAAAAATGGAAATGACAAAGGAAAAAACAAAAGAGAATTTTGGGATTAAGAACAATGTTGCATTTGTTACTTTTATGGCTGAAGTAGTGAATTGTTCGGCGCAAACTGAAAGCCGGACAGAAAGAATCAGAATTATTATCAAAGCAGCAGAAAAGTATCTAGAGATTGAAGGTATTTTGGTGGATATGATTAATGAGAAGTTAAAGATGCAAACTACATATACTCAATCAGGATGTGGTGGTTCATAATGGTGCTTTTAATATTTCAGTGGAACGTGAGAAGCTTAATAGCTAATGGGCAAGAGTTTAAAAAATTCATTTCTGATTTGGAAAATAAACCTGATATAATATGTGTTCAAGAAACATGGCTCAAACCTCAGTTGAATTTTGTGTTACAAGGATATGTGGTAATTAGGAAAGATAGAAAACAAGGTAATGGTGGTGGGGTAGCTACATTTATAAAACAAGGTGTGGGATATAGGAATGTTGTAGAGAGTGTAGACAAGGAGGTGGTAGTGATAGAAGTCTGGGAAGGGAATCATAGTATTAAAGTAATTAATTTTTATAATCCATGTGAAAAGTTAAATAAGGAAGTATTGGAAAATATAAGAGGTAACACAAATCAGAAAGTAATATGGTGTGGTGATTTCAATGCGCATAATACACTATGGGGAAGTGTTAAAACAGATTTTAATGGGCTGATTGTGGAAGAAATGTTAGATTGGGGACGGCTAGTGTGTGTGAACAATGGATGTTGTACAAGAATAGACGTAATTCATGGGCGTAAATCAGCTTTAGATATTACTCTAGTGTCAGAAAATCTAGCTAGAAAGTGCGAATGGAGTGTAAGTAAACAAAGTACAATGGGAAGTGATCATTATCCAATATGGTGTAAAATAGGTGTGGACATTACCCAAACCTTGGTGGAGAGAATTCCAAGATGGAAATTTAAAGAAGCCAACTGGGCACTTTTTGAAGAATTGTGTCATAAGGATATGTGTGAAGCGGTAGGTGATACTGAAGACATTGAAGAGTTAAGTAAGAAAATAAGTGAAGTGTTAAGAAATACGGCTGAGGAAATAATAGGAAAAAAGAAAACTAAAAATAGTAAAAAAGCAGTACCGTGGTGGAATATAGAATGTAGTAAGGCAGTTAGGGAAAGAAATAAAGCGATGAAGAAAGCTAGAAAATCTGTGTTGTTTAGTGAGTACATTAAATATAAGAGGGCGCAGGCAATAGTGAGGAGAGAAGTAAGAAAAGCAAAAAGAAATTACTGGAGAGAATATTGTAATAGAATTGGGGAGGAAATTGAAATTAATGAAGTTTGGAATATGATTAGGAAGATGGGAGGGATTCAGAAAAATAATAATATTCCAGTTTTAGTAAATAATGGAAAAATAGCAATAAAAGACAGTGATAAAGCAGAGATGTTAGTGGAAACATTTGTTAAGGTGCACAGTAATGAAAATATTTCAGATAATATGAGGAAATATAGGGAACAGAAAGTTAGGGAGAATGCTCACATATTTGTGAAGAAGAATCCATCAGGAAGTATGTTGGACTCAGAATTTACTTTGTATGAGTTAAAAAGAGCGCTTGCGTGAGTCAAACATACTTCCCCAAGCAAGGATGACATATGTTATGAGATGATTAAGCACTTATCAGATTTATCATTAAGTATGGTTTTAAAACTTTTTAACAAAATATGGGAGACAGGGAATTTACCAGCAGATTGGAAGCATGGGGTCATTGTGCCAATAGCCAAACCAGGAAAAGACCATTCTCAGCCAATTAATTATAGACCTATTGCGCTGACATCAAATTTATGCAAAGTTATGGAACGGATGGTTATGAATAGGTTGACTTACGTGATTGAAAGTAGGAACATTTTTTCAGCATGCCAAAGTGGATTTAGAAAAGGGAGAAATACGATGGATTCAATATTATGTTTGGAAAATGACATTCGAAAAGCTCAAGTTAATAAAGAAGTGCTTGTGGGAGTATTTTTTGATGTAGAAAAAGCCTATGATATGTTGTGGAAAGAGGGGCTTTTAATGAAATTGGAAAGCTTGAGAATTGATGGAAAAATGTATAACTGGATTTTGAGTTTCTTGTTTGGAAGAACGATTCAAGTAAGAGTAGGGACTGCTTTTTCTCAGATTCTCCCAATTGAGAATGGAACTCCCCAAGGAAGTGTGAGCAGTCCTATTCTTTTTAATTTAATGATTAATGATAGGGCTGCACGATATTGGAAAAAACTCACATTGCGATATTTTGTTTTTCTGCGATATATATTGCGATATGAAAAAAAAAAAAAAAAATCACCAAATGACTTGAATAGCTCTATTTGGAGAGAAAAAAAATATTGATTTTGTAGGTGAGTAAATGAGCATAGGAAATAAACAATTTACAAGCATAGATAAATATAATAGAACAAAGATACAAATGAAATAAACAGTGCTTTGTATTTTTAAGGCAAGTCCAACAGTATTCAGGTGCAGAAATTGAATAATAAAATGTAAAATAACACTGCATAACACAGTCTTCATTGTATAAATTAAATCTAATAAATCTGTGTTAAAGCTACAAAAGTGATTTTTCTCTGTTTTGTTGTTTGATTATGACACAGAAAGCAACAGAGACATTAAACTGCTGTTATTGTTATCCTCTTTCTTTCTCAATTGTTTACCTAAGACATAAGCAACTGTTTTTTTTTTTTTTTTTTACAAGGATACTTGGAGACATGCATTTTGACACGGTTTCGCGCATATGTGTCGTACTACACTGGATGCGGCGCGACACGACGAATCCCCGCCAGTAAACTGATATGCCTCGCTCTATTTATGATGTACTGACACAAAGTTGACACGATTGGCAACGGTCGCTTTGTCGCATCCAGTGTAGAAAGACTTTGGGGCCGTTCACATGGTGCATCTGCAAACGCGTGGAAAACTCCCGCCGCGCCACTTCCTCCTCCTTTCCAAAGCGCTCGGGAGCTTGCGCTTTCCTGGCGCCTGCCGTTGCTAAACATCCGTGATGTGCTCTCCTCGACGACGCGGAAGTTTCAACAAAGGATAAATGGATTTCCAGCACTGAAAATCGCTTGCAGTAGCTCTGCTACTAAATTTATTTAAAAATGGGTATCTCTGTGCAGCTGTCGCGTCCGGAGTAGACACGGTGTCTGTGTGTGAGCAAAGAAAACGATCAGTATAAATATAATGATCAGGCCTACTAAACATCGCACATCCTGCGATGTGACTATCGCGGATGCGCACATCGCGATATCGATGCTGAAACGATATATCGTGCAGCCCTAATTAATGACATCTTTCATAACGTTGAAAATGGAATAGGAAGATCGTTGTATGCGGATGATGGAGCTCTTTGGAAAAGGGGACGAAATGTTTTATTTGTAGAAAAAAAAATGCAAAAAGCAGTAGATGAGGTGGAAAATTGGGCGAATAAATGGGGTTTTCGATTTTCTGTGGCAAAAACACAAGTAATATGTTTTTCGAAAAAGAAAGATAATCAAAGCGTGAATGTAAAAATGTATGGTTGTCAGCTGGAACAAGTTAATGTGGTACGATTTTTGGGTGTGTGGATGGACTCTAAATTAAATTTTAGAATACATATTCAGAAATTATTAGAAAAATGCAAAAAAGGAATAAATGTATTAAGGTGCTTATCAGGAGCTGAGTGGGGGGCAAGATGTCAGTCATTGAAAAGAATTTATTGTGCTGTGATTAGGTCAAACATAGATTATGGTAGTGTAGTATATAGTTCTGCGAACAAAACTTTACTTAAAAAGATAGAAGTAATACAAAATCAAGCTTTGCGCATCTGCTGTGGTGCATTTAAATCTTCTCCGGTGGCTTCATTACAAGTTGAAATGGGAGAATTGCCTCTAGAACAGCGTAGGTTTCAATTACGATTAAGGTATTGGTCTGGTGTAAAGGGACATCTGGAAAACCACCCAGTCAGACTTCTTTTGAAAGATTGTTGGGAATATGAATATAAAGATATGGCAAGCTTTGGTTGGGTAGTAAGGAAGGAGGCAAACAGCTTGGAGTTGAAAGATCATGAAATTGCTCCTTCGGTTGCTATACCAGCAATTCCCCCTTGGTTGTTCCCTATGCCGATAATAGACTTGAAAATTCACGAAATAATAAAAAAACCGGAGATGAACATGTCAAATGAATTAGTAGTTCAACAATATTTAATGCAGGAGTATTATTCTGTGTTACAGGTATTTACAGATGGGTCTAAGGAACCAGAGTCTGGAAGAACAGCAGCAGCAGTATATATTCCTACTTTTAAAATAAAAATGGCAAAAAGGTTATCAGATCATGTGTCAGTTTTTACTACTGAAATATTAGCTATCATAATAGCACTACAATGGATTGAAGAAGTTCAACCTGAAAGAACTGTGATATGTAGTGATTCAATGGCTGTGCTCACTAGTTTACTAAGTGGTAAATCTGAAGCAAGGCAAGATTTAATATTTGAAGTTTTACAAAGTTTGTTTAGAATAAGACAGATAAGGATAGAGGTAAATTTCCTCTGGGTACCTGCGCATGTGGGTGTGGATGGAAATGAGGTAGTAGACTTGCTAGCCAAGGAAGCATTAAATCATCCACAAGTAGAAATTAAGTTAGCTTTAAGTAAAGCTGAATTCAAGAGAGTGATATCATTTGAAGTAAGTAAGAAATGGCAAAAGTTATGGAATAGTGGGTCTAAAGGAAGACATCTTTTTCAGATTCAGGAGTATGTTGGAAATGAGAGGAAAAGATATGGAAATAGGAAGAAAGAGGTCATTATTACGAGACTAAGAATTGGACATACAGCATTAAACCATAGTCTTTATAAAATAGGTAAACATGAATCGGGAAAGTGTGACAAATGTGGAGAATTAGAAACAGTGATGCATATTCTTTTTGAGTGTCCTGCATATGAAAGGGAGAGATTTCAATTAAAACAAGAATTAGGATGGTTGGAAGTTGATAATATTTCTTTAAAAGTATTATTAGGAAACGGGCCAAGGCAATTAAGAGTACATGAAGTACTATTTAAATACTTGAAAAACACAGGAACCATAGATAGAATCTAGTTTTTTTTTTTTTTTGTATTTCTTTCTTCCAAATGTATGTACACTCCACACTCCAGATCAGTAGGTGGCGGTAATGCACCTTTTTGTGGGTTTGCCAAACCGCCATAAAACACCAGAAGAAGAAGAAGGTACAGCGAGCCAGTGTTGCCAGGGTAGCGGCACAGTGTGCTATTTTGAAAATACAGTCGCGGGAAAAATTACAGAGCCGCGGGTTGCGTTTTTTTGGGCTATTTTTATAATGTACCGCGGCCGTCCAAAGTGTATATAGACAAGTAAATATTAAAATAGATCCTTTTACTAATGTGTATTATAGTTGGAATGTATACCTGGCAACTTAAGAACTGAGAGGCGGTTGTAAACATCACAAACAACGCGAGTTTCAGCCAAAGCACACGTTAAGGCTTTTACACAGCAGAAATAAACATGACAACAGCCACTATAGATTATACAAGATAATAAACACATGATTACGATAGGATATGGTTTGTATGTGATTTTCATGAGATGAATGTGTGCATCTGAAATGCTAATTTGTGCAGCGATATAAAAGGCTATAAAGAGCATATTTTAACAACAGTAAACGACCAAATTCTACATGTGATCCTAAAAGGAAGTTCTTACAAACAATCGATGGTGGTTTAAAGTGAGTTCTGAGTAAAAATGTACTATTAATCTCATAAATTGTCTTATGTAGCATGATGCTAATATTAGCTCTAATGCACCTGCAGAACAGGTCCAATTCTTCTTCTTAATGCATTTTGTCATAATACGTTTTGTTGTATTTATTTAGAAATACTTTTGATAATAGTTGGGTAAATGTAAACTGGGATTGAAGCGATGTGGCTTGGTAAACGTTTTATTGCCAGTATAAAGACTGATAATGGTTGAATAAAAATAAAAGAATAATGATAAAAGAATAATAAGGATTATGTCTCATACCTGGCGGAGATGTGAAAGGTTCTGTTTCCTTAAACTAGTTTGTCATGCATTTCATTTCAACACATTTACAGGTAAATCCTAGTATTTTAAATGTGCGATTAATCATGATTAATCACAAACTTAGAATACTAGGATTTACCTGTAAATACTAGTTTAGAGATTCTAGGAACACTAATGCTGTGTTAGTGCATAAAAGCAATTGAAGAGAATGCAAGCCTACGTAAACTGAAAAGCTTCTTTCTCAGTCAGAGAAAGTTGGTTAATGCAATTTTAAGAGTAAAACTTCTTTCTCACCACTTTCTACAGGGGCACCATTGAGAGTGTGCTGACCAGCTGCATCACTGTCTGGTACGGGAACTGTACTGCAGCAGACCGCAAGACCCTCCAGCGGACAGTGAACACAGCTGCAAGGATCATCGGTGCCCCTCTCCCCTCCATCCTGGACATTTTCCTCAAACGATGCTCCAGCAAAGCCAACAGTATCGTAAAGGACTCCACACACCCCTCCCACAGTCTCTTCCAGCTCCTACCATCAGGTAGACGGTACCGGAGCATCAGAGCCCACTCTGCCAGACTGCTCAACAGCTTTTTCCCCCAGGCTGTGAGAGCCCTGAACTCAAGTCACCCCGCCCCTCTCTGAATCCCCATACAAACCCCCTACCTCCTGAAACATGGACCATCTGGAACTTATGGAACTTTGTTTGTGCAATCGAAGGGTGCTACAGGTGAGTGGGCCTGTACAAACCACCTATAGTAGCACACTCTCTTCCTCTATGCGCACTAGTCACTTTTCACACACACTGCTGTGTGTACACAAATCCCACAAAAAGACTCAGTAATATCAGTAATATATGTATGTTTACATGCTCATGCACTACAAATCATCCTGCACTGTTCCCCAGCCAGCTGCTTGAACTCACATTGTCTCTCTTTGCACATGTACAGTATTTATCTGAAGCATTCGTATAGTTTGTATAGTTTGTATTTTTTAGTTTATGTATAGGTAAATTTTTTATATAGATAGTATATTTATAGTCAAAATCTATCAGTAGAATAGTTTGTTTATAGGTCTATATTGTTTTACTTCATTGCTGTATGCCTGTATTTATGTAGCACCGTGGTCCTGTGAGGCACGACATTTCGTTCCACTGTATGCCCCCGCATGTAGCGGAATGACAATAAAGCTCGACTTGACTTGAATTGACTTTCCCAGTTAGAAAAAGTTGGTAAATGCAATTTTAAGAGTAAACCTTGAGTACGTGAAAGATGTTTCTTTCTCATGAAATTAAATGTTATTTGCAATGCAGAAGATAGATTTTAATGTGTTAGAGCTCTTTTGCAGAGCAAGTCATGTTAGACCTTCAGTGCACACAAATACTAGTTTAGAGCTTCTAGGAACACTAATGCTGTGTTAGTGCATAAAAGCAAATGAAGAAATTGCAAGCCCACATATGCTGAAAAGCTTCTTTCTCAGTGAGAGAAGGTTGGTTAATGCAATATTAAGAGTAAAGCTTGCCCACATGAAAGATGTTTCTTTCTCATGAAATAAAATGTTATGTGCAATAAAGAAGACAGATTTTAATGTGTAAGACCTTTTTTGCAGAGTAAGTTGTGTTAGAGCTTCAGTGCACACAAATACTAGTTTAGAGCTTCTAGGAACACTAATGCTGTGTTAGCGCAAAAAAGCAAATTAAGAGAATGAAAGCCCACATAAGCTGAAAAGCTTCTTTCTCAGTGAGAGAAAGTTGCTTAATGCAATTTTAAGACTAAAGCTTGAGTACAAGAAAGATGTTTCTTTCTCATGATATGAAATGTTATTTTGCAATGCAGAAGACAGATTTTAATGTGTTAGAGCTTTTTTGCAGATCAAGTCATGTTAGAGCTTCAATGCACAGAATCACTAGTTTAGAGCTTCTAGGAACACTAATGCTATGTTAGTGCAAAAAAGTAAATGAAGAGAATGCAAGCCCACATAAGCTGAAAAGCTTCTTTCTCAGTGAGAGAAAGTTTCTTAATGCAATTTCAAGACTAAAGCTTGAAAGATGTGAAAGATGTTTCTTTCTCATGATATGAAATGTTATTTGCAATGCAGAAGACAGAAGAGAGAGGAGTAGGGCACTATGTGTCTAAAATTTGATTTATTGCCCCTCATAAAATCCCACCCCCCACCCCCCTTACTGGACACCTGTTTGGACACCTGTTTGTACACCCCCACCCATCTAAACGGGTCCATCTGTTTTTATCCAGTCCAGCGATCTGAAGGAATTTATGACTGTTTTTGGAAATGTGTTTTTGTGTGTGGGGTGTACAAACTGTTAAAACTATGTGCTTTAAACTTTAAATTGTGAAACAGTGTTAAATGGAATAAGGGGAAGTTTTTATTAATTTTTTTTTAATTAATTTTATTAATTAACACACATCAAGAAAAAACATCAAACATACGCGTAAAACGAGCAATAAAAATGACTGTTTTTCTTTGCAAGTTAAGAAGAGCTAGTGTTGTTCATTTTAAAAACTAGTTAAGAGTTTGACAAAGTAAATCTTACCACCTTCTAAAACAAAAATGTATCAGGAGCGTTCGTTAAACAATACGGCAGTTTTTCTGTTTCAATTTAAAACTAGTTAGAGTTTGTTATACGTTAAGTAAAGTAGCTACTGAACGACTTACCGTGAAAAAACAAAAATTATGAGATCGTTAAAACAACAGCATAAGATACTTTTCAAAATCTATGTTGCACTTTTAAAAAAAAGCTAACGTATACAAAGTAGCTGAGCGACTTACCGCGGTGTAAAAGAAAAAAAGCATGAAGCGAACGTTAAGCAATAAGATACTTGTCAAAATCTTGTAACATTACACTTTAAAAGTTAGTTAAACAAAAGAAAAAGAACCGCGTAGGCCTATCTTGCAGTGATCTAAAACAAAAATATCAGACCGTTAAGTAAGCTACTCGTCAAAATCTTGTAAGATTACAATTTAAAAGCTAGCGTTTGTTACAAGTTAGAAAAGAAAAGCAGGGAAAAAAATAGCTGTGATCTAAAATAAATAAATAAATAAAAAGAGTAGACTATCTTACGCTGCTACATCCTCACAGGACCGTGTCAAACTCAGAATGAGCTTAGGAGCGCTGAGGTCAGACCACACCTACATCACCGCCCCTAACACCTTAAGGAGAGACCGACGCAAAGATTTAAAACAATTAAACAAAGTAATGTTTTAACATTAGAACGAACGTTATTTTTAATAAATCTTTTAAATTTCTTAATTAATGAAACAATTCAGCCTAAAACTTTTCACTTTAAAAATAGGTTAGCCTACACAAGTTTTCTTGTAAACATTCAACTCTAAGCCGTAGGAAAATGTTGTTTGTCTTGTTTTATTTTATTTAAGTAGCATGAATCCTTTATTTACTCTTCTATTTTTGTCAATCTTAAAACTTGCGGTAGGTATAACAGTTTGAAAGCATACGCACGTATATAGACGGAAACTGATATGAAAGCAAATGTTTTGGCGGGGTCTTTAGATTTTCAGTCGTAATTAGACGCCTAAACTTTTTTATAATATCTTACGATATGTAAATATTTAGTCTCACGCAGTGCTGCGAAATGAGGATGACGCCGTGTGTCTGAACGTACGATTGATTACTGACGCGACCATATTAGATCAAGAGGGGGGGTGTCGGAAAAACATCTAAGCGCGACTCATTTGCAATCTAATGAGTTTTGAGGGGATCCGGCATCGTAAACTTGGTTAGGGTGTTAGGTAAATTCATTGATCAAAACAGCTCATCTTTCTAAGATGTTCAAAGGATCAAAGGGCATCAGCGTTAATCGTTTTATGACGCGCACGTGCGTGTGTGAACTCTGTCAAAAGTTTAGACTAAACGTTCACTGACCGGTCAAAGGGTGCGCGGCCTTTTGAAACTTTTATATGACACATCTGGCGAAGTTAAAAATTAGGTAAAGTTGACAGTATTTATAACGAATTTATAATCTATTCGAATGCGAGTTCAAACTGATCTTCACGATGTGAAGAGATAAACAAAGATTCGATAACAACAAATTTGTTAATATTAATAAGTTAACTTAAATAAATAGAGGTCCCAAAGATGATTGTTTAATAAGAGGGTCTATGATGTAGGAAAATGGTGTTTAATTTGAGTTAATTTAGTTAATTTAGTTATTTCTTTATCCGATCTTTGATCATTGCCACATTTAAAACATATTATGCTGCCGGTCTATACGTAATACGAATAATACAAATAGATCCCATGATCTTTTCCGACATAAGAATTATATCAGACCTACTTCAAACGTCCATTTGAACAGATGGTTACCATCACGCGAGATCAATAAACAGATATCCCGAGCTTTGATTTTACGGCGTTAAAACCCCCATCGCGTTCAAACACGCGTAGATAAGGAAAAAGCGTGTCTACACACAGAGGTGTGTAATAAAGACCAGACGGGTTCTGACGTAGATCACACCCGCTAACACCGCGCCAATTAAGTTGTAAATGAAAAAAGAAAAAGTTTCCTCATAGGGACAAAAAAATAAAAAATAAATAAATAAAAGTTTGACACCATAACGTAGGGTGTACCTGAACCCCACACACACACACACACACACACACACACACACGCGCGCGCGCACACACTTGTTTCGCTATCCTTGTTGGGACTTCCATAGGCGTAATGGTTTTTCTACTGTACAGACCGTATATTCTATTGCCCTACACCAACCCTACACCTAAACTTAGCCCTCACAGGAGACTTTTTGCATTTTTAGATTTTCAAAAAACTTCATTCTGTGTGATTTATAAGCTTTTTTACCCGTGGGGACCTCAATTTAGGTCCCCACCGTGACACGAGTCCCCATGAGTCTGTGTGTATTCAGGTTTAATTCCCCACCTGAATAGAAAAGCAGGTACACACACACACACACACACACAACACACACGTAATGGTTTTTATACTGTACAAACTGTATTTTTCGTCAACCTACATCAACTTTACACCTAAACCTACCCCCTTACAGAAAACTTTGTGCGTTTTAAGATTTACAAAAACTTCATTCTGTATGATTTATAAGCTTGTTTCCTCATTGGGACAAAAAATAAAAATAAATAAATAAATAAAATATCCCCACAAGGACAAGGATTTTGAATATTGCCATCTTTGTCCCCTGATCCGCACACACACGCACAAATCTGAGTATGCTAAATTTTAAATATGAGCAAAATCGTATATGTTGTTTTTACTTTTTGTTGTTATTTAAGAAATGTTTTCATTTTAATCTAACCTGTAGATAGTATGTGTACTGTAAAAGAAGAAATATACATTTCACTTAAAACTTCTCAGTAAAATAATTACACCTACAGTTTAAACATGATTAAAAAGTTTTAAACACATTGTGTGTCACTAAAGCAAGTCATGCTGTCTATTGTCTTTAAATTAAACTTTAGTTTTATTCTTTAATTTCTTTAAAATAGCCTGATGATAATGCACCCAAGTTCTTTTCTCACAAGAGTAGATAACTCTTTGGACGTGTTTGTGACAAACACATAATTTTTTACTTCAGAAAAGTTTTTGAAATGTATGACTGAACTTTTCTTATTTGACAGACCTGCGTTTCAAATTATTTACCCGAGGTGTTTAACAGCCAGAAGGAATACATGTTGTTTTCTAATGTTCATGAAACCTTTATTGGTGTAAATTTCTCACCTAGAACACAAAACTCGTACATTTTGACTATTTGACTCTTTTGTAGGTATCATGTCATTTGAAATGGTTTACTAAAAGATAGAAGAAATACACATTCACTTAAAACTTCTCAGTAAAATAATTACACCTACAGTTTAAACATGATTAAAAAAGTTTTAAAACACATTGTGTGTCACTAAAGCAAGTCATGCTGTCTATTGTCTTTAAATTAAACTTTAGTTTTATTCTTTAATTTCTTTAAAATAGCCTGATGATAATGCACCCAAGTGCTTTTCTCACAAGAGTAGATAACTCTTTGGACGTGTTTGTGACAAACACATAATTTTTTACTTCAGAAAAGTTTTTGAAATGTATGACTGAACTTTTCTTATTTGACAGACCTGCGTTTCAAATTATTTACCCGAGGTGTTTAACAGCCAGAGGGAATACATGTTGTTTTCTAATGTTCATGAAACCTTTATTGGTGTAAATTTCTCACCTAGAACACAAAACTCGTACATTTTGACTATTTGACTCTTTTGTAGGTATCATGTCATTTGAAATGGTTTACTAAAAGATTAAAGCACTAGCGTCTGTGTTTTCTGGATGAAAGAGATGTACAAGGATGTTTCAACTATTATCGTCATTTCTTTTTGACCCTAATAAACTGGTAATGAATTTTATACGGTAAGTGATGCAATATACAGTTCTCATACTATCTGTGTAAACAGCCGTGCTAAAACATTTATGAGTATTTTTGCATGCCAACAGATTTGTTAGGGATGTGTCACATCTAAGAATAACAATCTTTTGTAAATGACATTTTTCTTACACCACTAGTTTTAGTCATATTATCAAGATTTCAGATGACAGTTCACAATTTGTTTGTTGGACTGCGTATGCTTTTAGGTGAAGACACCTCTTTGTGAGCTGTCATCATAATAGGAATAAATCAAAATCAAGAAATTAAGTAACAGTCTTTTCTCTTTGAGATATTTATTTTAGTGCAACTTTGTGTCTGTCCATGATGCGAGAACACATGAAGCATCAACACGAATATTAAGTCATGCTGTTTTATCCTTAAAACTATTACAACTGAAACAAATCAAACTATTGCACTGAAAGCTGAACATTCATTTAAGTTTGTCCACAGAAGCTTTTTCAACACAACGACATTAAACACTATCGCCATCTTCTGTGACTCAAATAAAGCGACATCTCTGGCGTACGTAAGCATCTACAATGTGTGCATGCGGTAAACATTTTTGTTTCTCCACTTCTGTCATATTTGTTAGATGTAATGCAAACGATATTTTGAGAACTATGATGTTCCACGCTTTGTAAAGGTTATAGAAAGAATTCAAACATAATCTTTACATAGGAATTATCTTTGCGCAAAGCGAATTGACTAAAAATCATTGAATTACGAAACGCAAAAGTGTATACATCATTTAAGAAAAATTTAAGAAAAATTTAAGAAAAATTTCTATAACGCATACAGAATACAGAAATCCTCCTCTCGATCTATCGTGACTGACATTTTACTAAATCAGACGATCAGGATTACGGACGACGAGGCTCACATTTTGTTTGTTGGACTGTATATGTCATTACTATCACTGTACTGTAGGTGAGGCCTTCTCTCTGAGAGCCATCAGCATTCATTGTTTATAGAAATAAATGAAAATTAAGAAAAATTTATTGAGAGTGTTAAGACGGTATTTCTATTTCTTTTTTTGGACAATTATCCATCTATTTGATGTGAGACCCCATTAAGTATCGACACGAAAATTAAGGCGTGCTGTTTTACACTTACGACTGAAACATATCTAACCATCGTGCTCAAAGCTACACATTCAGTAAAGTTTGAGGTTGTACACAGTCTTGAAAAGGCTACAGACACAAAATATTAAGGATTTATTTATTTATTTTTATTTATTTATTTTGTGCACCCTATGTAACTCAAGAGTCCGAGTCGCTAAGAAAATTATCATATGAATACAGAAAACCCACTCATGATCATGTGGGTATATTCTGTGCTTCGTCATGATTGTCTTTATAATTGATCCACATTTATTAAAACAATACGGCATGAAGTTACTGTATTCAACAGCACAGTCCCTTGAAATATTGTAGTATATCTAAACACGTATTTAGCTTAAATATTAGTTGTTGAGTGTTTACAAAGTTGTCATGCCTGTTGTTGAATTTTATAACATATATTTCACCAAACCTAAAGGACCGAAAATAGGTTTAGCATAAGTCCGCATTTCAGCTGTTAGCCTGAAAATGCAAGTGAACTGAGATTATCACTGAGATAATCTACACAATGTGAAACAAGCTCACGGTTACATTAGAGTTTTGGATTTTAGTTTATGTTGAATATTGTTTGTTACTGTTTCACAGGTTTAACACCTCATTACTTGAAGACACGCACTGTATAAATCACAAAGTTTTCCACTGTAGTAGTCCGACTCTGAAACCAGACCAAAAAATTAGCTTGAGACTTAGTTGTAGCAGTGTGAAAATTGTTGTGTTTTTATCTTTCTATGATTTGTTCGCTCTTACTGTTTGAATTTGTTTACCGCAGTTTCGCCTCCCTTATCTTATTTTCCCACCTAATTGTAATTGTTAGGCCTACGCTTATGGCGTTATACGCTTTGGATCGTTAGCATAATCTTTGTTCATATAAGTCAATATTTCTGCGAATTTGGTTGATTTAATAAATATTGCGTCTTCATTCGACACATTTACTTTACATTATTATATTGTATCAGATATAAGATACAAGATCGTTTCTTATTAAATATTAATTATTATTAAATTGATAACAAACAAAAAACTTATCTAGGCGTGACCTATGAATCTTCCGTTATCTATGTCTTCCTGGCGACAACCCCCCCACCCTGTACACCACGCAACAGGTTGAGGGTGGGCCCGAACGCTAAAACCAAAGACAACTGTCCTGATAAACTCAGTTACGGCGTTGCTACCAGGTTTTAAAGTGCAGACGGCGGAGCTACTGTAAGATCTTGTCAAACTACAGTTATCTACAGTTATCTACATGGATCGACAGAATCAGCTTCAAGAAACCAATTCGTCTGAGCCCGACGCGCTCTACAGTTTTTCAATTAATAAGACTTCGGCGGATCTGAACCATAAACCGGAAATTGAAGCTGAAAGTGAAATTCCACAGGACCGTCGTGGATTAAAACAGTCAATCAAGATTCTAGGAAACGGCGACAACGCACTATATCGGCTAGGGGACAAAATGTATCTCTTGGAAAGAATTGAATTCTGAAAAATTTAGTCTGACGCAGCGCAAAAGCTAATGGATCGTGACTGGAGTTCCGGCGATGCTGCGGATGAGCAACTGGAGTGCGACCGCGGTACGGGAAAAACGTGTTTTGTAAAAGACGTCATAGACCCCATGTTTAAACTACATTACAGAGGACAAATGATCGGTCTGATGCATAAGATCATCGCGGCGGCGTGCGATCCAAATCACGATCGTACGGGAGACACCAAACGCGAAACAAATCTCAAAAACGAAATGAAAATTGTAAGAAGCCTGAAATATCCGTGGCCTGATTTGACTAGCATGTTTCTCACCAGCAGAGAGCCGGCCTGTGAAATTACCAGAAAGATTTTGGATGTGATGTCTGAATGTGAGGATGAGATGGACATTCACGAGGTTCTCTGTCTGTGTACGTCTGTAACAGATCTATGCGTGTTGTTGGCTGCAAAAACCTGCGATTCTATGACGCGTGAAATTGTTGCATCGCTGATTGATTTTATATTTGAGAAAAACATGTTTGTCTGCAGAGATTTCCTTTTCTGGCTAGACCACCGGTTTAATGTCGTTACTGCTATTCGTTTGTAAATTTGATCATTTTCTTCACTACTTCAATGTATGAATGTATACTCAACGATATATTGTTGAAATAAAAGGATGTCTCAACTCATTATTCTGTTCTCTGACTTCATAACGTCTTTATTTAAAACATTTAAATGTAACGATTTAGCACACGCTTTTATCCGAAGCGACTTACAAATGAGGAAATGTTGAGGGGGTGAGCGATGTGACGAATAGTTTGTTTGTTATCAATTTAATAATAATTAATATTTAATAAGAAACGATCTTGCATCTTATATCTGATACAATATAATAATGTAAAGTAAATGTCTCGAATGAAGACGCAATATTTATTAAATCAACCAAATTCGCAGAAATATTGACTTATATGAACAAAGATTATGCTAACGATCCAAAGCGTATAACGCCATAAGCCTAACAATTACAATTAGGTGGGAAAATAAGATAAGGGAGGCGAAACTGCGGTAAACAAATTCAAACAGAAAGAGCGAACAAATCATAGAAAGATAAAAACACAACAATTTTCACACTGCTACAACTAAGTCTCAAGCTAATTTTTTGGTCTGGTTTCAGAGTCGGACTACTACAGTGGAAAACTTTGTGATTTATACAGTGCGTGTCTTCAAGTAATGAGGTGTTAAACCTGTGAAACAGTAACAAACAATATTCAACATAAACTAAAATCCAAAACTCTAATGTAACCGTGAGCTTGTTTCACATTGTGTAGATTATCTCAGTGATAATCTCAGTTCACTTGCATTTTCAGGCTAACAGCTGAAATGCGGACTTATGCTAAACCTATTTTCGGTCCTTTAGGTTTGGTGAAATATATGTTATAAAATTCAACAACAGGCATGACAACTTTGTAAACACTCAACAACTAATATTTAAGCTAAATACGTGTTTAGATATACTACAATATTTCAAGTCAAGTCAAAGTCAAGTCAAAGTCAGCTTTATTGTCAATTCCACCACATGTACAGCACATACATACAGAGAATTGAAATTGCGTAACTCTCAGACCCTTGGTGCATACAGTTAACACTAAACACTAACAGTAATGTAAAAAAACAGATAGTTACAGTTTAAATATATATAAATACAAACTATACAGATATGCAATAAGGACATTGTAAAAAAGAGATAGTTAAAGTGGCGTAAGGCACATGGCAGATAGTGCAACCATTAAATAAACAAAACTGTGCAGATATAATGGGTGTAGTGCAAAAAAACTGTGCAGATGTAATGAGTGTAGTGCAAAAGAGCTTATCAGTGTTAAAGTGATGAAGAGCTAAAGAGCTCAGAGAACAGTCTTAATTAAACTGACCTAGGAGGTAGTTTGCAGTCAATGCTGGATGGGGTAGTGATCAGTCCAATGCTGCACAAAGTGACTAGTGCGGGTCACAGTTTGTAAGTGGGAAAGGGAGGGGGGGGTTGGAGGGTCAGAGTTCAGTGGTGCGTGGGGCAAAAGAGGGGAGGGGGGGCAAGGTCGGGAGGGAGTTCAGCTTCCTGACAGCCTGATGGATGAAGCTGTCCTTCAGTCTGCTGGTCCTGGCCTGGAGACTCCGCAGTCTCCTCCCTGATGGCAGCAGACTGAAGAAGCTGTGTGTCGGGTGGGTGGGATCACCTGCAATGCAGAGGGCTTTGCGGGTGAGACGGGTGTTGTAGATGTCCTGGAGGGAGGGGAGAGAGACACCAACGATCCTCTCAGCTGCTTTCACTATGCGTTGAAGTGACTTGCGGCAGGACGCGTTGCAAGCGCCATACCACACAGTGATGCAGCTAGTAAGGATGCTCTCGATGGTGCCTCTGTAGAAGGTGCACATGATGGGGGCCGGGGCTCTGGCTCTTCTCAGTTTGCGGAGGAAGTAGAGACGCTGTTGTGCTTTCTTGGCCAGTGCTACAGTGTTGTTGGTCCAGGAGAGGTCCTCTGTGATGTGCACACCTAGGAACTTGGTGCTGCTCACCCTCTCCACAGTCGCACCGTTGATGGTCAGAGGAGCATGCTGAGTGTGCACTCTCCTGAAGTCAACAACAATCTCCTTCGTCTTCTCCACATTCAGAGAGAGATTGTTGTCACTGCACCACCCGGCCAGGCGGCTCACCTCGCTCCTGTAGTTTGTCTCATCTCTGTTGCTAATGAGACCCACCACAGTCGTGTCGTCCGCAAACTTAATGAAAAGGTTGGAGTTATGTGACGGTGTGCAGTCGTGGGTCAGCAGAGTGAAGAGGAGGGGGCTCAGCACACATCCTTGGGGGGCCCCTGTGTTCAGTGTGATGGTGCTGGATGTGTTACTGCCGACCCGTACTGCCTGAGGTCTCCCAGTCAGGAAGTCCAACAGCCAGTTGCACAGAGAGGTGTTGAGCCCCAGCTGGACCAGTTTGTGAATGAGCTGTTGAGGGATGATTGTGTTGAATGCTGAACTGAAGTCTATGAACAGCATTCTGACATATGAGTCTTTTTTGTCCAGATGTGTGAGGGCTGGGTGGAGGGCAGTGGCGATGGCATCATCGGTCGAGCGGTTGGACCGATATGCAAACTGGAAGGGGTCCAGGGAGGGGGGGAGGGCAGACTTGATGTGGTGCATGACTAGCCGTTCAAAGCACTTCATGAGGATCGGAGTAAGTGCGACTGGACGGTAGTCATTGAAGCAGGATGGAGATGACTTCTTCGGGACTGGAATAATGGTGGTAGCCTTGAAGCATGTGGGGACAACAGCCTGACTTAGTGAGATGTTGAAAATGTCTGTGAAGACATCAGTGAGTTCCGCTGCACAGTCTCTCAGTACACGACCAGGAATGTTGTCAGGACCCGGAGCTTTGCGTGCATTGATCCTGCTGAGGGATCTCCTCACGCTGTCCGGGGACAGCGTCATCACCTGGTCGCCGGGAGGAGGTGGGGTCTTCTGTGCAGTGGTGCTGTTTTGTGCCTCAAAGCGAGCGAAGAAGGCGTTCAGCTCATTCAGCAGGGGGATGGTGCTGTCACAGGTGCGCGGT
Source organism: Spinibarbus caldwelli (assembly GCA_039654775.1). Lineage (NCBI taxonomy): Eukaryota > Metazoa > Chordata > Actinopteri > Cypriniformes > Cyprinidae > Spinibarbus > Spinibarbus caldwelli. The sequence goes on along the minus strand of CM077246.1, from coordinate 27,966,879 downwards.
GGGGGCTTGTAGTCCGTAATGGTCTGAATCCCCTGCCACAGGCTCCGAGTGTCTCTGCTGTCGCTGAAGCGATGGGCTACCCTCCTGGAGTACTGTCTCTTGGCCTCTCTGATGCCGCGGGATAGATTGGCCCTAGCTGTCCTCAGGCCCACCTCATCAGCAAGGGACTGTGCTGTTGTTGAATACAGTTGAATACACTGTGCTGTTGAATACAGTAACTTCATGCCGTATTGTTTTAATAAATGTGGATCAATTATAAAGACAATCATGACGAAGCACAGCCGCTGTTGTGCGTGTTTCCCCAGGATCAAACCTTTTGGTCAGATGAATACCTAAAACATGTGTCTGTGTGCTGGAGCAGACCATCTAAAATGGTCAAAAACGTGCACCTTTCAATGAATTAACTACGTGACATCTGTGATTTATTTATTAAAGACACGTTTAGAGACGCGTGCAAAGAAAATAGTGTTTCCACACTATCTTCAACTAGTAATGCGCAACTTTGTCTTCTAAATGAAATAGATGTACAAGTAACATCTATTGTGTCTCGTGGCCGCTTTGTAGACAGACCAGAAAAAGCTCTACAGTACATCGCAATCTCAGTTTAAACAATCTCTTGTAGGAGGACTATCCTTTTGTTATCTTATAATGTATTTGTTCATGTTTTCCAGCAAACGCTCGCGACATGATTGACCAGATTCTGAGAATAGTCTTCATCTAAAAAACATTGAAAAAGTATAGCGCGGGATCAGCTAGTGGGGTAGGCCATCAAAATCATCATTACAACTTTAACAATATATTTAGAAGAGAGGATTTCAGTATTAGGTATTTGTTATACTGATACATATTTCGTGTATAAACGATTATATCCTGTATAAACTTTTCAAAGGGGATGTGGTATAATTTTATGGTTCTTAACTGTAGTCACATTACCTACACTTTAATCTCAATGTTGAAAGAAATGAGTATGACAAATAAAATGCGCACATCGTCATCAGCTATCCGAACGAGAGCTCTAGATGTAGCGGCGTAAGAAAAAAGCAATTTAAAACAACATTTACAAAAATATACCCACATGATCATGAGTGGGTTTTCTGTATTCATATGATAATTTTCTTAGCGACTCGGACTCTTGAGTTACATAGGGTGCACAAAATAAATAAATAAAAATAAATAAATAAATCCTTAATATTTTGTGTCTGTAGCCTTTTCAAGACTGTGTACAACCTCAAACTTTACTGAATGTGTAGCTTTGAGCACGATGGTTAGATATGTTTCAGTCGTAAGTGTAAAACAGCACGCCTTAATTTTCGTGTCGATACTTAATGGGGTCTCACATCAAATAGATGGATAATTGTCCTAAAAAAGAAATAGAAATACCGTCTTAACACTCTCAATAAATTTTTCTTAATTTTCATTTATTTCTATAAACAATGAATGCTGATGGCTCTCAGAGAGAAGGCCTCACCTACAGTACAGTGATAGTAATGACATATACAGTCCAACAAACAAAATGTGAGCCTCGTCGTCCGTAATCCTGATCGTCTGATTTAGTAAAATGTCAGTCACGATAGATCGAGAGGAGGATTTCTGTATTCTGTATGCGTTATAGAAATTTTTCTTAAATTTTTCTTAAATTTTTCTTAAATGATGTATACACTTTTGCGTTTCGTAATTCAATGATTTTTAGTCAATTCGCTTTGCGCAAAGATAATTCCTATGTAAAGATTATGTTTGAATTCTTTCTATAACCTTTACAAAGCGTGGAACATCATAGTTCTCAAAATATCGTTTGCATTACATCTAACAAATATGACAGAAGTGGAGAAACAAAAATGTTTACCGCATGCACACATTGTAGATGCTTACGTACGCCAGAGATGTCGCTTTATTTGAGTCACAGAAGATGGCGATAGTGTTTAATGTCGTTGTGTTGAAAAAGCTTCTGTGGACAAACTTAAATGAATGTTCAGCTTTCAGTGCAATAGTTTGATTTGTTTCAGTTGTAATAGTTTTAAGGATAAAACAGCATGACTTAATATTCGTGTTGATGCTTCATGTGTTCTCGCATCATGGACAGACACAAAGTTGCACTAAAATAAATATCTCAAAGAGAAAAGACTGTTACTTAATTTCTTGATTTTGATTTATTCCTATTATGATGACAGCTCACAAAGAGGTGTCTTCACCTAAAAGCATACGCAGTCCAACAAACAAATTGTGAACTGTCATCTGAAATCTTGATAATATGACTAAAACTAGTGGTGTAAGAAAAATGTCATTTACAAAAGATTGTTATTCTTAGATGTGACACATCCCTAACAAATCTGTTGGCATGCAAAAATACTCATAAATGTTTTAGCACGGCTGTTTACACAGATAGTATGAGAACTGTATATTGCATCACTTACCATATAAAATTCATTACCAGTTTATTAGGGTCAAAAAGAAATGACGATAATAGTTGAAACATCCTTGTACATCTCTTTCATCCAGAAAACACAGACGCTAGTGCTTTAATCTTTTAGTAAACCATTTCAAATGACATGATACCTACAAAAGAGTCAAATAGTCAAAATGTACGAGTTTTGTGTTCTAGGTGAGAAATTTACACCAATAAAGGTTTCATGAACATTAGAAAACAACATGTATTCCCTCTGGCTGTTAAACACCTCGGGTAAATAATTTGAAACGCAGGTCTGTCAAATAAGAAAAGTTCAGTCATACATTTCAAAAACTTTTCTGAAGTAAAAAATTATGTGTTTGTCACAAACACGTCCAAAGAGTTATCTACTCTTGTGAGAAAAGCACTTGGGTGCATTATCATCAGGCTATTTTAAAGAAATTAAAGAATAAAACTAAAGTTTAATTTAAAGACAATAGACAGCATGACTTGCTTTAGTGACACACAATGTGTTTTAAAACTTTTTTAATCATGTTTAAACTGTAGGTGTAATTATTTTACTGAGAAGTTTTAAGTGAATGTGTATTTCTTCTATCTTTTAGTAAACCATTTCAAATGACATGATACCTACAAAAGAGTCAAATAGTCAAAATGTACGAGTTTTGTGTTCTAGGTGAGAAATTTACACCAATAAAGGTTTCATGAACATTAGAAAACAACATGTATTCCTTCTGGCTGTTAAACACCTCGGGTAAATAATTTGAAACGCAGGTCTGTCAAATAAGAAAAGTTCAGTCATACATTTCAAAAACTTTTCTGAAGTAAAAAATTATGTGTTTGTCACAAACACGTCCAAAGAGTTATCTACTCTTGTGAGAAAAGAACTTGGGTGCATTATCATCAGGCTATTTTAAAGAAATTAAAGAATAAAACTAAAGTTTAATTTAAAGACAATAGACAGCATGACTTGCTTTAGTGACACACAATGTGTTTAAAACTTTTTAATCATGTTTAAACTGTAGGTGTAATTATTTTACTGAGAAGTTTTAAGTGAAATGTATATTTCTTCTTTTACAGTACACATACTATCTACAGGTTAGATTAAAATGAAAACATTTCTTAAATAACAACAAAAAGTAAAAACAACATATACGATTTTGCTCATATTTAAAATTTAGCATACTCAGATTTGTGCGTGTGTGTGCGGATCAGGGGACAAAGATGGCAATATTCAAAATCCTTGTCCTTGTGGGGATATTTTATTTATTTATTTATTTTTATTTTTTGTCCCAATGAGGAAACAAGCTTATAAATCATACAGAATGAAGTTTTTGTAAATCTTAAAACGCACAAAGTTTTCTGTAAGGGGGTAGGTTTAGGTGTAAAGTTGATGTAGGTTGACGAAAAATACAGTTTGTACAGTATAAAAACCATTACGTGTGTGTTGTGTGTGTGTGTGTGTGTGTGTACCTGCTTTTCTATTCAGGTGGGGAATTAAACCTGAATACACACAGACTCATGGGGACTCGTGTCACGGTGGGGACCTAAATTGAGGTCCCCACGGGTAAAAAAGCTTATAAATCACACAGAATGAAGTTTTTTGAAAATCTAAAAATGCAAAAAGTCTCCTGTGAGGGCTAAGTTTAGGTGTAGGGTTGGTGTAGGGCAATAGAATATACGGTCTGTACAGTAGAAAAACCATTACGCCTATGGAAGTCCCAACAAGGATAGCGAAACAAGTGTGTGTGCCGCGCGCGTGTGTGTGTGTGTGTGTGTGTGTGTGTGGGGTTCAGGTACACCCTACGTTATGGTGTCAAACTTTTATTTATTTATTTTTTATTTTTTTGTCCCTATGAGGAAACTTTTTCTTTTTTCATTTACAACTTAATTGGCGCGGTGTTAGCGGGTGTGATCTACGTCAGAACCCGTCTGGTCTTTATTACACACCTCTGTGTGTAGACACGCTTTTTCCTTATCTACGCGTGTTTGAACGCGATGGGGGTTTTAACGCCGTAAAATCAAAGCTCGGGATATCTGTTTATTGATCTCGCGTGATGGTAACCATCTGTTCAAATGGACGTTTGAAGTAGGTCTGATATAATTCTTATGTCGGAAAAGATCATGGGATCTATTTGTATTATTCGTATTACGTATAGACCGGCAGCATAATATGTTTTAAATGTGGCAATGATCAAAGATCGGATAAAGAAATAACTAAATTAACTAAATTAACTCAAATTAAACACCATTTTCCTACATCATAGACCCTCTTATTAAACAATCATCTTTGGGACCTCTATTTATTTAAGTTAACTTATTAATATTAACAAATTTGTTGTTATCGAATCTTTGTTTATCTCTTCACATCGTGAAGATCAGTTTGAACTCGCATTCGAATAGATTATAAATTCGTTATAAATACTGTCAACTTTACCTAATTTTTAACTTCGCCAGATGTGTCATATAAAAGTTTCAAAAGGCCGCGCACCCTTTGACCGGTCAGTGAACGTTTAGTCTAAACTTTTGACAGAGTTCACACACGCACGTGCGCGTCATAAAACGATTAACGCTGATGCCCTTTGATCCTTTGAACATCTTAGAAAGATGAGCTGTTTTGATCAATGAATTTACCTAACACCCTAACCAAGTTTACGATGCCGGATCCCCTCAAAACTCATTAGATTGCAAATGAGTCGCGCTTAGATGTTTTTCCGACACCCCCCCTCTTGATCTAATATGGTCGCGTCAGTAATCAATCGTACGTTCAGACACACGGCGTCATCCTCATTTCGCAGCACTGCGTGAGACTAAATATTTACATATCGTAAGATATTATAAAAAAGTTTAGGCGTCTAATTACGACTGAAAATCTAAAGACCCCGCCAAAACATTTGCTTTCATATCAGTTTCCGTCTATATACGTGCGTATGCTTTCAAACTGTTATACCTACCGCAAGTTTTAAGATTGACAAAAATAGAAGAGTAAATAAAGGATTCATGCTACTTAAATAAAATAAAACAAGACAAACAACATTTTCCTACGGCTTAGAGTTGAATGTTTACAAGAAAACTTGTGTAGGCTAACCTATTTTTAAAGTGAAAAGTTTTAGGCTGAATTGTTTCATTAATTAAGAAATTTAAAAGATTTATTAAAAATAACGTTCGTTCTAATGTTAAAACATTACTTTGTTTAATTGTTTTAAATCTTTGCATCGGTCTCTCCTTAAGGTGTTAGGGGCGGTGATGTAGGTGTGGTCTGACCTCAGCGCTCCTAAGCTCATTCTGAGTTTGACACGGTCCTGTGAGGATGTAGCAGCGTAAGATAGTCTACTCTTTTTATTTATTTATTTATTTTAGATCACAGCTATTTTTTTCCCTGCTTTTCTTTTCTAACTTGTAACAAACGCTAGCTTTTAAATTGTAATCTTACAAGATTTTGACGAGTAGCTTACTTAACGGTCTGATATTTTTGTTTTAGATCACTGCAAGATAGGCCTACGCGGTTCTTTTTCTTTTGTTTAACTAACTTTTAAAGTGAAATGTTACAAGATTTTGACAAGTATCTTATTGCTTAACGTTCGCTTCATGCTTTTTTTCTTTTACACCGCGGTAAGTCGCTCAGCTACTTTGTATACGTTAGCTTTTTTTTAAAAGTGCAACATAGATTTTGAAAAGTATCTTATGCTGTTGTTTTAACGATCTCATAATTTTTGTTTTTTCACGGTAAGTCGTTCAGTAGCTACTTTACTTAACATATAACAAACTCTAACTAGTTTTAAATTGAAACAGAAAAACTGCCGTATTGTTTAACGAACGCTCCTGATACATTTTTGTTTTAGAAGGTGGTAAGATTTACTTTGTCAAACTCTAACTAGTTTTTAAAATGAACAACACTAGCTCTTCTTAACTTGCAAAGAAAAACAGTCATTTTTATTGCTCGTTTTACGCGTATGTTTGATGTTTTTTCTTGATGTGTGTGTGAAAAAATTAATAAAAACTTCCCTTTATTCCATTTAACACTGTTTCACAATTTAAAGTTTAAAGCACATAGTTTTAACAGTTTGTACACCCCACACACAAAAACACATTTCCAAAAACAGTCATAAATTCCTTCAGATCGCTGGACTGGATAAAAACAGATGGACCCGTTTAGATGGGTGGGGGTGTACAAACAGGTGTCCAAACAGGTGTCCAGTAAGGGGGGTGGGGGGGTGGGATTTTATGAGGGGCAATAAATCAAATTTTAGACACATAGTGCCCTACTCCTCTCTGACAGATTTTAATGTGTTAGAACTTCAATGCACAGAATTTCTAGTTTAGAGCTTCTAGGAACACTAATGCTGTTTCAGTGCAAAAAAGCAAATGAAGACAATGCAAGCTGAAAAGATTATTTCTCAGTGAGAGAGAGTTGGTTAATGCAATTTTAAGAGAAAAGCTTGCCCACATGAAGGATGTTTCTTTGTCATGAAATTAAATGTTATTTGCACGTCAGAAGATAGATTTTAATGTGTTAGAGCTTTTTTTGCAGAGCACGTCATGTTAGAGCTTCAATGCACAGAATCACTAGTTTAGAGCTTCTAGGAACACTAATGCTGTGTTAAGGCTTCAAAGCACAGAATTTCTAGTTTAGAGCTTCTAGGAACACTAATGCTGTTTCAGTGCAAAAAAGCAAATGAAGAGATTGCAAGCCCACATATGCTGAAAAGCTTCTTTCTCAGTGAGAGAATGTTGGTTAATGCAATATTAAGAGTAAAGTTTACCACATGAAAGATGTTTCTTTCTCATGTAATGAAATGTTATTTGCAATGCAGAAGACAGATTTTAATGTGTTAGAGCTTTTTTGCAGATCAAGTCATGTTAGAGCTTCAATGCACAGAATCACTAGTTTAGAGCTTCTAGGAACACTAATGCTGTGTTAAGGCTTCAAAGCACAGAATTTCTAGTTTAGACCTTCTAGGAACACTAATGCTGTTTCAGTGCAAAAAAGCAAATGAAGAGAATGCAAGCCCACATAAGCTGAAAAGCTTCTTTCTCAGTGAGAGAAAGTTGGTTAATGCAATTTTAAGAGTAAAGCTTGATTACATGAAAGATGTTTCTTTCTCATGATATGAAATGTTATTTTGCAATGCAGAAGACAGATTTCAATGTTACAGCTTTTTTGCAGATCAAGTCATGTTAGAGCTTCAATGCACAGAATCACTAGTTTAGAGCTTCTAGGAACACTAATGCTATGTTAGTGCACAAAAGCAAATGAAGAGAATGCAAGCCCACATAAGCTGAAAAAATTCTTTCTCAGTGAGAGAAAGTTGCATAATGCAATTTTAAGACTAAAGCTTGAGTACATGAAAGATGTTTCTTTCTCATGATATGAAATGTTATTTGCAATGCAGAAGACAGATTTTAATGTGTTAGAGCTTCAATGCACAGAATTTCTAGTTTAGAGCTTCTAGGAACACTAATGCTGTTTTAGTGCAAAAAAGCAAATGAAGAGAATGCAAGCTAAAAAGATTATTTCTCAGTGAGAGAGAGTTGGTTAATGCAATTTTAAGAGTAAAGCTTGCCCACATGAAGGATGTTTCTTTCTCATGAAATTAAATGTTATTTGCACGTCAGAAGATAGATTTTAATGTGTTAGAGCTCTTTTGTAGAGCAATTCATGTTAGAGCTTCAATGCACAGAATCACTAGTTTAGAGCTTCTAGGAACACTAATGCTGTGTTAGTGCAAAAAAGCAACTGAAGAGAATGCAAGCCTACGTGAGCTGAAAAGCTTCTTTCTCAGTCAGAGAAAGTTGGTTTATGCAATTTTAAGACTAAAGCTTGAGTACATGAAAGTTGTTTCTTTCTCATGATATGAAATGTTTTTTGCAATGCAGAAGACAGATTTTAATGCGTTAGAGCTTCAATGCACAGAATTTCTAGTTTAGAGCTTCTAGGAACACTAATGCTGTTTTAGTGCAAAAAAGCAAATGAAGAGCATGCAAGCTAAAAAGATTATTTCTCAGTGAGAGAGAGTTGGTTAATGCAATTTTAAGAGTAAAGCTTGCCCACATGAAGGATGTTTCTTTCTCATGAAATTAAATGTTATTTGCACGTCAGAAGATAGATTTTAATGTGTTAGAGCTCTTTTGTAGAGCAATTCATGTTAGAGCTTCAATGCACAGTATCACTAGTTTTTGCACTTCTATAAACACTTATGCTGTGTTAATGCAAAAAAGCAAATTAAGAGAATGCAAGCCCACATAATCTGAAAAGCTTCTTTCTCAGTGAGAGAAAGTTGGTTAATGCAATTTTAAGACTAAAGCTTGAGTACATGAAAGTTGTTTCTTTCTCATGAACTGGAATGTTATGTGCAATGCAGAATACAGGTTTTAATGTGTTAGAGCTTTTTTACAGATCAAGTTATGTTAGAGCTTCAATGCACAGAATCACTAGTTTAGAGCTTCTAGGAACACTAATGCTGTTTCAGTGCAAAAAAGCAAATGAAGAGAATGCAAGCCCACATAAGCTGAAAAGCTTCTTTCTCAGTCAGAGAAAGTTGGTTAATGCAATTTTAAGAGTAAAGCTTGAGTACATGAAAGATGTTTCTTTCTCATGATATGAAATGTTATTTTGCAATGCAGAAGACAGATTTCAATGTGTTACAGGTTTTTTGCAGATCAAGTTATGTTAGAGCTTCAATGCACAGAATCACTAGTTTAGAGTTTCTAGGAACACTAATGCTATGTTAGTGCAAAAAAGCAAATGAAGAGAATGCAAGCCCACATAAGCTGAAAAGCTTCTTTCTCAGTGAGAGAAAGTTGCATAATGCAATTTTAAGACTAAAGCTTGAGTACATGAAAGATGTTTCTTTCTCATGATATGAAATGTTATGTGCAATGCAGAATACAGGTTTTACTGTGTTAGAGCTTTTTTACAGATCAAGTCATGTTAGAGCTTCAATGCACAGAATCACTAGTTTAGAGCTTCTAGGAACACTAATGCTATGTTAGTGCACAAAAGCAAATGAAGAGAATGCAAGCCCACATAAGCTGAAAAGCTTCTTTCTCAGTGAGAGAAAGTTGCATAATGCAATTTTAAGACTAAAGCTTGAGTACATAAAAGATGTTTCTTTCTCATGATATGAAATGTTATTTGCAATGCAGAAGACAGATTTTAATGTCTTAGAGCTTCAATGCACAGAATTTCTAGTTTAGAGCTTCTAGAAACACTAATGCTGTTTTAGTGCAAAAAAGCAAATGAAGAGAATGCAAGCTAAAAAGATTATTTCTCAGTGAGAGAGAGTTGGTTAATGCAATTTTAAGAGTAAAGCTTGCCCACATGAAGGATGTTTCTTTCTCATGAAATTAAATGTTATTTGCACGTCAGAAGATAGATTTTAATGTGTTAGAGCTCTTTTGCAGAGCACGTCATGTTAGAGTTTCAATGCACAGAATCACTAGTTTAGAGCTTCTAGGAACACTAATGCTGTGTTAGTACAAAAAAGCAATTGAAGAGAATGCAAGCCTACGTGAGCTGAAAAGCTTCTTTCTCAGTGAGAGACAGTTGGTTAATGCAATTTTAAGACTAAACCTTGAGTACGTGAAAGTTGTTTCTTTCTCATGAACTGAAATGTTATGTGCAATGCAGAATACAGGTTTTAATGTGTTAGAGCTTTTTTACAGATCAAGTTATGTTAGAGCTTCAATGCACAGAATCACTAGTTAGAGCTTCTAGGAACACTAATGCTGTGTTAAGGCTTCAAAGCACAGAATTTCTAGTTTAGAGCTTCTAGGAACACTAATGCTGTTTTAGTGCAAAAAAGGAAATGAAGAGAATGCAAGCTAAAAACATTATTTCTCAGTGAGAGAGAGTTGGTTAATGCAATTTTAAGAGTAAAGTTTGCCCACATGAGGGATGTTTCTTTCTCATGAAATTAAATGTTATTTGCAATGCAGAAGATAGATTTTAATGTGTTAGAGCTCTTTTGTAGAGCAATTCATGTTAGAGCTTCAATGCACAGTATCACTAGTTTTAGCACTTCTAGGAACACTTATTCTGTGTTAGTGCAAAAAAGCAAATTAAGAGAATGCAAGCCCACATAATCTGAAAAGCTTCTTTCTCAGTGAGAGAAAGTTGGTTAATGCAATTTTAACTCTAAAGCTTGAGTACTTGAAAGTTGTTTCTTTCTCATGAACTGAAATGTAATGTGCAATGCAGAATACAGGTTTTAATCTGTTAGAGCTTTTTTTTGCAGAGCACGTCATGTTAGAGCTTCAATTCACAGAATCACTAGTTTAGAGCTTCTAGGAACACTAATGCTGTGTTAGTGCAAAAAAGCAACTGAAGAGAATGCAAGCCTACGTGAGCTGAAAAGCTTCTTTCTCAGTCAGAGAAAGTTGGTTTATGCAATTTTAAGACTAAAGCTTGAGTACATGAAAGTTGTTTCTTTCTCATGATATGAAATGTTTTTTGCAATGCAGAAGACAGATTTTAATGCGTTAGAGCTTCAATGCACAGAATTTCTAGTTTAGAGCTTCTAGGAACACTAATGCTGTTTTAGTGCAAAAAAGCAAATGAAGAGCATGCAAGCTAAAAAGATTATTTCTCAGTGAGAGAGAGTTGGTTAATGCAATTTTAAGAGTAAAGCTTGCCCACATGAAGGATGTTTCTTTCTCATGAAATTAAATGTTATTTGCACGTCAGAAGATAGATTTTAATGTGTTAGAGCTCTTTTGTAGAGCAATTCATGTTAGAGCTTCAATGCACAGTATCACTAGTTTTTGCACTTCTATAAACACTTATGCTGTGTTAATGCAAAAAAGCAAATTAAGAGAATGCAAGCCCACATAATCTGAAAAGCTTCTTTCTCAGTGAGAGAAAGTTGGTTAATGCAATTTTAAGACTAAAGCTTGAGTACATGAAAGTTGTTTCTTTCTCATGAACTGGAATGTTATGTGCAATGCAGAATACAGGTTTTAATGTGTTAGAGCTTTTTTACAGATCAAGTTATGTTAGAGCTTCAATGCACAGAATCACTAGTTTAGAGCTTCTAGGAACACTAATGCTGTTTCAGTGCAAAAAAGCAAATGAAGAGAATGCAAGCCCACATAAGCTGAAAAGCTTCTTTCTCAGTCAGAGAAAGTTGGTTAATGCAATTTTAAGAGTAAAGCTTGAGTACATGAAAGATGTTTCTTTCTCATGATATGAAATGTTATTTTGCAATGCAGAAGACAGATTTCAATGTGTTACAGGTTTTTTGCAGATCAAGTTATGTTAGAGCTTCAATGCACAGAATCACTAGTTTAGAGTTTCTAGGAACACTAATGCTATGTTAGTGCAAAAAAGCAAATGAAGAGAATGCAAGCCCACATAAGCTGAAAAGCTTCTTTCTCAGTGAGAGAAAGTTGCATAATGCAATTTTAAGACTAAAGCTTGAGTACATGAAAGATGTTTCTTTCTCATGATATGAAATGTTATGTGCAATGCAGAATACAGGTTTTACTGTGTTAGAGCTTTTTTACAGATCAAGTCATGTTAGAGCTTCAATGCACAGAATCACTAGTTTAGAGCTTCTAGGAACACTAATGCTATGTTAGTGCACAAAAGCAAATGAAGAGAATGCAAGCCCACATAAGCTGAAAAGCTTCTTTCTCAGTGAGAGAAAGTTGCATAATGCAATTTTAAGACTAAAGCTTGAGTACATAAAAGATGTTTCTTTCTCATGATATGAAATGTTATTTGCAATGCAGAAGACAGATTTTAATGTCTTAGAGCTTCAATGCACAGAATTTCTAGTTTAGAGCTTCTAGAAACACTAATGCTGTTTTAGTGCAAAAAAGCAAATGAAGAGAATGCAAGCTAAAAAGATTATTTCTCAGTGAGAGAGAGTTGGTTAATGCAATTTTAAGAGTAAAGCTTGCCCACATGAAGGATGTTTCTTTCTCATGAAATTAAATGTTATTTGCACGTCAGAAGATAGATTTTAATGTGTTAGAGCTCTTTTGCAGAGCACGTCATGTTAGAGCTTCAATGCACAGAATCACTAGTTTAGAGCTTCTAGGAACACTAATGCTGTGTTAGTACAAAAAAGCAATTGAAGAGAATGCAAGCCTACGTGAGCTGAAAAGCTTCTTTCTCAGTGAGAGACAGTTGGTTAATGCAATTTTAAGACTAAACCTTGAGTACGTGAAAGTTGTTTCTTTCTCATGAACTGAAATGTTATGTGCAATGCAGAATACAGGTTTTAATGTGTTAGAGCTTTTTTACAGATCAAGTTATGTTAGAGCTTCAATGCACAGAATCACTAGTTAGAGCTTCTAGGAACACTAATGCTGTGTTAAGGCTTCAAAGCACAGAATTTCTAGTTTAGAGCTTCTAGGAACACTAATGCTGTTTTAGTGCAAAAAAGGAAATGAAGAGAATGCAAGCTAAAAAGATTATTTCTCAGTGAGAGAGAGTTGGTTAATGCAATTTTAAGAGTAAAGTTTGCCCACATGAGGGATGTTTCTTTGTCATGAAATTAAATGTTATTTGCAATGCAGAAGATAGATTTTAATGTGTTAGAGCTCTTTTGTAGAGCAATTCATGTTAGAGCTTCAATGCACAGTATCACTAGTTTTAGCACTTCTAGGAACACTTATTCTGTGTTAGTGCAAAAAAGCAAATTAAGAGAATGCAAGCCCACATAATCTGAAAAGCTTCTTTCTCAGTGAGAGAAAGTTGGTTAATGCAATTTTAACTCTAAAGCTTGAGTACTTGAAAGTTGTTTCTTTCTCATGAACTGAAATGTAATGTGCAATGCAGAATACAGGTTTTAATCTGTTAGAGCTTTTTTTTGCAGAGCACGTCATGTTAGAGCTTCAATGCACAGAATCACTAGTTTAGAGCTTCTAGGAACACTAATGCTGTGTTAGTGCAAAAAAGCAACTGAAGAGAATGCAAGCCTACGTGAGCTGAAAAGCTTCTTTCTCAGTGAGAGAAAGTTGGTTTATGCAATTTTAAGACTAAAGCTTGAGTACATGAAAGTTGTTTCTTTCTCATATGAAATGTTTTTTGCAATGCAGAAGACAGATTTTAATGTGTTAGAGCTTCAATGCACAGAATTTCTAGTTTAGAGCTTCTAGGAACACTGATGCTGTTTTAGTTCAAAAAAGCAAATGAAGAGAATGCAAGCCCGCATAAGCTGAAAAGCTTCTTTCTCAGTGAGAGAAAGTTTGGTTAATGCAATTTTAAGAGTAAAGCTTGATTACATGAAAGATGTTTCTTTCTCATGATATGAAATGTTTTTTGCAATGCAGAATACAGGTTTTAATGTGTTAGAGCTTTTTTACAGATCAAGTTATGTTAGAGCTTCAATGCACAGAATTTCTAGTTTAGAGCTTGTAGGAACACTAATGCTGTGTTAAGGCTTCAAAGCACAGAATTTCTAGTTTAGAGCTTCTAGGAACACTAATGCTGTTTCAGTGCAAAAAAGCAAATGAAGAGAATGCAAGCCCACATAAGCTGAAAAGCTTCTTTCTCAGTGAGAGAAAGTTGGTTAATGCAATTTTAAGAGTAAAGCTTGATTACATGAAAGATGTTTCTTTCTCATGATATGAAATGTTATTTTGCAATGCAGAAGACAGATTTTAATGTGTTACAGGTTTTTTGCAGATCAAGTTATGTTAGAGCTTCAATGCACAGAATCACTAGTTTAGAGTTTCTAGGAACACTAATGCTATGTTAGTGCACAAAAGCAAATGAAGAGAATGCAAGCCTACGTGAGCTGAAAAGCTTCTTTCTCAGTCAGAGAAAGTTGGTTTATGCAATTTTAAGACTAAAGCTTGAGTACATGAAAGTTGTTTCTTTCTCATGATATGAAATGTTTTTTGCAATGCAGAAGACAGATTTTAATGCGTTAGAGCTTCAATAAACAGAATTTCTAGTTTAGAGCTTCTAGGAACACTAATGCTGTTTTAGTGCAAAAAAGCAAATGAAGAGCATGCAAGCTAAAAAGATTATTTCTCAGTGAGAGAGAGTTGGTTAATGCAATTTTAAGAGTAAAGCTTGCCCACATGAAGGATGTTTCTTTCTCATGAAATTAAATGTTATTTGCACGTCAGAAGATAGATTTTAATGTGTTAGAGCTCTTTTGTAGAGCAATTCATGTTAGAGCTTCAATGCACAGTATCACTAGTTTTTGCACTTCTATAAACACTTATGCTGTGTTAATGCAAAAAAGCAAATTAAGAGAATGCAAGCCCACATAATCTGAAAAGCTTCTTTCTCAGTGAGAGAAAGTTGGTTAATGCAATTTTAAGACTAAAGCTTGAGTACATGAAAGTTGTTTCTTTCTCATGAACTGGAATGTTATGTGCAATGCAGAATACAGGTTTTAATGTGTTAGAGCTTTTTTGCAGATCAAGTCATGTTAGAGCTTCAATAAACAGAATTACTAGTTTAGAGCTTCTAGGAACACTAATGCTGTGTTAGTGCAAAAAAGCAATTGAAGAGAATGCAAGCCTACGTGAGCTGAAAAGCTTCTTTCTCAGTGAAAGAAAGTTGGTTTATGCAATTTTAAGACTAAAGCTTGAGTACATGAAAGTTGTTTCTTTCTCCTGAACTGAAATGTTATGTGCAATGCAGAATATAGGTTTTAATGTGTTAGAGCTTTTTTACAGATCAAGTTATGTTAGAGCTTCAATGCACAGAATCACTAGTTTAGAGCTTCTAGGAACACTAATGCTGTTTCAGTGCAAAAAAGCAAATGAAGAGAATGCAAGCCCACATAAGCTGAAAAGCTTCTTTCTCAGTCAGAGAAAGTTGGTTAATGCAATTTTAAGAGTAAAGCTTGATTACATGAAAGATGTTTCTTTCTCATGATATGAAATGTTATTTTGCAATGCAGAAGACAGATTTCAATGTGTTACAGGTTTTTTGCAGATCAAGTTATGTTAGAGCTTCAATGCACAGAATCATTAGTTTAGAGTTTCTAGGAACACTAATGCTATGTTAGTGCAAAAAAGCAAATGAAGAGAATGCAAACCCACATAAGCTGAAAAGCTTCTTTCTCAGTGAGAGAAAGTTGCATAATGCAATTTTAAGACTAAAGCTTGAGTACATGAAAGATGTTTCTTTCTCATGATATGAAATGTTATGTGCAATGCAGAATACAGGTTTTACTGTGTTAGAGCTTTTTTACAGATCAAGTCATGTTAGAGCTTCAATGCACAGAATCACTAGTTTAGAGCTTCTAGGAACACTAATGCTATGTTAGTGCACAAAAGCAAATGAAGAGAATGCAAGCCCACATAAGCTGAAAAGCTTCTTTCTCAGTGAGAGAAAGTTGCATAATGCAATTTTAAGACTAAAGCTTGAGTACATAAAAGATGTTTCTTTCTCATGATATGAAATGTTATTTGCAATGCAGAAGACAGATTTTAATGTCTTAGAGCTTCAATGCACAGAATTTCTAGTTTAGAGCTTCTAGAAACACTAATGCTGTTTTAGTGCAAAAAAGCAAATGAAGAGAATGCAAGCTAAAAAGATTATTTCTCAGTGAGAGAGAGTTGGTTAATGCAATTTTAAGAGTAAAGCTTGCCCACATGAAGGATGTTTCTTTCTCATGAAATTAAATGTTATTTGCACGTCAGAAGATAGATTTTAATGTGTTAGAGCTCTTTTGCAGAGCACGTCATGTTAGAGCTTCAATGCACAGAATCACTAGTTTAGAGCTTCTAGGAACACTAATGCTGTGTTAGTACAAAAAAGCAATTGAAGAGAATGCAAGCCTACGTGAGCTGAAAAGCTTCTTTCTCAGTGAGAGACAGTTGGTTAATGCAATTTTAAGACTAAACCTTGAGTACGTGAAAGTTGTTTCTTTCTCATGAACTGAAATGTTATGTGCAATGCAGAATACAGGTTTTAATGTGTTAGAGCTTTTTTACAGATCAAGTTATGTTAGAGCTTCAATGCACAGAATCACTAGTTAGAGCTTCTAGGAACACTAATGCTGTGTTAAGGCTTCAAAGCACAGAATTTCTAGTTTAGAGCTTCTAGGAACACTAATGCTGTTTTAGTGCAAAAAAGCAAATGAAGAGCATGCAAGCTAAAAAGATTATTTCTCAGTGAGAGAGAGTTGGTTAATGCAATTTTAAGAGTAAAGCTTGCCCACATGAAGGATGTTTCTTTCTCATGAAATTAAATGTTATTTGCACGTCAGAAGATAGATTTTAATGTGTTAGAGCTCTTTTGTAGAGCAATTCATGTTAGAGCTTCAATGCACAGTATCACTAGTTTTTGCACTTCTATAAACACTTATGCTGTGTTAATGCAAAAAAGCAAATTAAGAGAATGCAAGCCCACATAATCTGAAAAGCTTCTTTCTCAGTGAGAGAAAGTTGGTTAATGCAATTTTAAGACTAAAGCTTGAGTACATGAAAGTTGTTTCTTTCTCATGAACTGGAATGTTATGTGCAATGCAGAATACAGGTTTTAATGTGTTAGAGCTTTTTTGCAGATCAAGTCATGTTAGAGCTTCAATAAACAGAATTACTAGTTTAGAGCTTCTAGGAACACTAATGCTGTGTTAGTGCAAAAAAGCAATTGAAGAGAATGCAAGCCTACGTGAGCTGAAAAGCTTCTTTCTCAGTGAAAGAAAGTTGGTTTATGCAATTTTAAGACTAAAGCTTGAGTACATGAAAGTTGTTTCTTTCTCCTGAACTGAAATGTTATGTGCAATGCAGAATATAGGTTTTAATGTGTTAGAGCTTTTTTACAGATCAAGTTATGTTAGAGCTTCAATGCACAGAATCACTAGTTTAGAGCTTCTAGGAACACTAATGCTGTTTCAGTGCAAAAAAGCAAATGAAGAGAATGCAAGCCCACATAAGCTGAAAAGCTTCTTTCTCAGTCAGAGAAAGTTGGTTAATGCAATTTTAAGAGTAAAGCTTGATTACATGAAAGATGTTTCTTTCTCATGATATGAAATGTTATTTTGCAATGCAGAAGACAGATTTCAATGTGTTACAGGTTTTTTGCAGATCAAGTTATGTTAGAGCTTCAATGCACAGAATCATTAGTTTAGAGTTTCTAGGAACACTAATGCTATGTTAGTGCAAAAAAGCAAATGAAGAGAATGCAAACCCACATAAGCTGAAAAGCTTCTTTCTCAGTGAGAGAAAGTTGCATAATGCAATTTTAAGACTAAAGCTTGAGTACATGAAAGATGTTTCTTTCTCATGATATGAAATGTTATGTGCAATGCAGAATACAGGTTTTACTGTGTTAGAGCTTTTTTACAGATCAAGTCATGTTAGAGCTTCAATGCACAGAATCACTAGTTTAGAGCTTCTAGGAACACTAATGCTATGTTAGTGCACAAAAGCAAATGAAGAGAATGCAAGCCCACATAAGCTGAAAAGCTTCTTTCTCAGTGAGAGAAAGTTGCATAATGCAATTTTAAGACTAAAGCTTGAGTACATAAAAGATGTTTCTTTCTCATGATATGAAATGTTATTTGCAATGCAGAGACAGATTTTAATGTCTTAGAGCTTCAATGCACAGAATTTCTAGTTTAGAGCTTCTAGAAACACTAATGCTGTTTTAGTGCAAAAAAGCAAATGAAGAGAATGCAAGCTAAAAAGATTATTTCTCAGTGAGAGAGAGTTGGTTAATGCAATTTTAAGAGTAAAGCTTGCCCACATGAAGGATGTTTCTTTCTCATGAAATTAAATGTTATTTGCACGTCAGAAGATAGATTTTAATGTGTTAGAGCTCTTTTGCAGAGCACGTCATGTTAGAGCTTCAATGCACAGAATCACTAGTTTAGAGCTTCTAGGAACACTAATGCTGTGTTAGTACAAAAAAGCAATTGAAGAGAATGCAAGCCTACGTGAGCTGAAAAGCTTCTTTCTCAGTGAGAGACAGTTGGTTAATACAATTTTAAGACTAAACCTTGAGTACGTGAAAGTTGTTTCTTTCTCATGAACTGAAATGTTATGTGCAATGCAGAATACAGGTTTTAATGTGTTAGAGCTTTTTTACAGATCAAGTTATGTTAGAGCTTCAATGCACAGAATCACTAGTTAGAGCTTCTAGGAACACTAATGCTGTGTTAAGGCTTCAAAGCACAGAATTTCTAGTTTAGAGCTTCTAGGAACACTAATGCTGTTTTAGTGCAAAAAAGGAAATGAAGAGAATGCAAGCTAAAAGATTATTTCTCAGTGAGAGAGAGTTGGTTAATGCAATTTTAAGAGTAAAGTTTGCCCACATGAGGGATGTTTCTTTGTCATGAAATTAAATGTTATTTGCAATGCAGAAGATAGATTTTAATGTGTTAGAGCTCTTTTGTAGAGCAATTCATGTTAGAGCTTCAATGCACAGTATCACTAGTTTTAGCACTTCTAGGAACACTTATTCTGTGTTAGTGCAAAAAAGCAAATTAAGAGAATGCAAGCCCACATAATCTGAAAAGCTCTTTCTCAGTGAGAGAAAGTTGGTTAATGCAATTTTAACTCTAAAGCTTGAGTACTTGAAAGTTGTTTCTTTCTCATGAACTGAAATGTAATGTGCAATGCAGAATACAGGTTTTAATCTGTTAGAGCTTTTTTTTGCAGAGCACGTCATGTTAGAGCTTCAATGCACAGAATCACTAGTTTAGAGCTTCTAGGAACACTAATGCTGTGTTAGTGCAAAAAAGCAACTGAAGAGAATGCAAGCCTACGTGAGCTGAAAAGCTTCTTTCTCAGTGAGAGAAAGTTGGTTTATGCAATTTTAAGACTAAAGCTTGAGTACATGAAAGTTGTTTCTTTCTCATATGAAATGTTTTTTGCAATGCAGAAGACAGATTTTAATGTGTTAGAGCTTCAATGCACAGAATTTTCTAGTTTAGAGCTTCTAGGAACACTGATGCTGTTTTAGTTCAAAAAAGCAAATGAAGAGAATGCAAGCCCGCATAAGCTGAAATAGCTTCTTCTCAGTGAGAGAAAGTTGGTTAATGCAATTTTAAGAGTAAAGCTTGATTACATGAAAGATGTTTCTTTCTCATGATATGAAATGTTTTTTGCAATGCAGAATACAGGTTTTAATGTGTTAGAGCTTTTTTACAGATCAAGTTATGTTAGAGCTTCAATGCACAGATTTCTAGTTTAGAGCTTGTAGGAACACTAATGCTGTGTTAAGGCTTCAAAGCACAGAATTTCTAGTTTAGAGCTTCTAGGAACACTAATGCTGTTTCAGTGCAAAAAAGCAAATGAAGAGAATGCAAGCCCACATAAGCTGAAAAGCTTCTTTCTCAGTGAGAGAAAGTTGGTTAATGCAATTTTAAGAGTAAAGCTTGATTACATGAAAGATGTTTCTTTCTCATGATATGAAATGTTATTTTGCAATGCAGAAGACAGATTTTAATGTGTTACAGGTTTTTTGCAGATCAAGTTATGTTAGAGCTTCAATGCACAGAATCACTAGTTTAGAGTTTCTAGGAACACTAATGCTATGTTAGTGCACAAAAGCAAATGAAGAGAATGCAAGCCTACGTGAGCTGAAAAGCTTCTTTCTCAGTCAGAGAAAGTTGGTTTATGCAATTTAAGACTAAAGCTTGAGTACATGAAAGTTGTTTCTTTCTCATGATATGAAATGTTTTTTGCAATGCAGAAGACAGATTTTAATGCGTTAGAGCTTCAATAAACGAATTTCTAGTTTAGAGCTTCTAGGAACACTAATGCTGTTTTAGTGCAAAAAAAGCAAATGAAGAGCATGCAAGCTAAAAAGATTATTTCTCAGTGAGAGAGAGTTGGTTAATGCAATTTTAAGAGTAAAGCTTGCCCACATGAAGGATGTTTCTTTCTCATGAAATTAAATGTTATTTGCACGTCAGAAGATAGATTTTAATGTGTTAGAGCTCTTTTGTAGAGCAATTCATGTTAGAGCTTCAATGCACAGTATCACTAGTTTTTGCACTTCTATAAAACACTTATGCTGTGTTAATGCAAAAAGCAAATTAAGAGAATGCAAGCCCACATAATCTGAAAAGCTTCTTTCTCAGTGAGAGAAAGTTGGTTAATGCAATTTTAAGACTAAAGCTTGAGTACATGAAAGTTGTTTCTTTCTCATGAACTGGAATGTTATGTGCAATGCAGAATACAGGTTTTAATGTGTTAGAAGCTTTTTTGCAGATCAAGTCATGTTAGAGCTTCAATAAACAGAATTACTAGTTTAGAGCTTCTAGGAACACTAATGCTGTGTTAGTGAAAAAAAGCAATTGAAGAGAATGCAAGCCTACGTGAGCTGAAAAGCTCTTTCTCAGTGAAAGAAAGTTGGTTTATGCAATTTTAAGACTAAAGCTTGAGTACATGAAAGTTGTTTCTTTCTCCTGAACTGAAATGTTATGTGCAATGCAGAATATAGGTTTTAATGTGTTAGAGCTTTTTTACAGATCAAGTTATGTTAGAGCTTCAATGCACAGAATCACTAGTTTAGAGCTTCTAGGAACACTAATGCTGTTTCAGTGCAAAAAAGCAAATGAAGAGAATGCAAGCCCACATAAGCTGAAAAGCTTCTTTCTCAGTCAGAGAAAGTTGGTTAATGCAATTTTAAGAGTAAAGCTTGATTACATGAAAGATGTTTCTTTCTCATGATATGAAATGTTATTTTGCAATGCAGAAGACAGATTTCAATGTGTTACAGGTTTTTTGCAGATCAAGTTATGTTAGAGCTTCAATGCACAGAATCATTAGTTTAGAGTTTCTAGGAACACTAATGCTATGTTAGTGCAAAAAAGCAAATGAAGAGAATGCAAACCCACATAAGCTGAAAAGCTTCTTTCTCAGTGAGAGAAAGTTGCATAATGCAATTTTAAGACTAAAGCTTGAGTACATGAAAGATGTTTCTTTCTCATGATATGAAATGTTATGTGCAATGCAGAATACAGGTTTTACTGTGTTAGAGCTTTTTTACAGATCAAGTCATGTTAGAGCTTCAATGCACAGAATCACTAGTTTAGAGCTTCTAGGAACACTAATGCTATGTTAGTGCACAAAAGCAAATGAAGAGAATGCAAGCCCACATAAGCTGAAAAGCTTCTTTCTCAGTGAGAGAAAGTTGCATAATGCAATTTTAAGACTAAAGCTTGAGTACATAAAAGATGTTTCTTTCTCATGATATGAAATGTTATTTGCAATGCAGAAGACAGATTTTAATGTCTTAGAGCTTCAATGCACAGAATTTCTAGTTTAGAGCTTCTAGAAACACTAATGCTGTTTTAGTGCAAAAAAGCAAATGAAGAGAATGCAAGCTAAAAAGATTATTTCTCAGTGAGAGAGAGTTGGTTAATGCAATTTTAAGAGTAAAGCTTGCCCACATGAAGGATGTTTCTTTCTCATGAAATTAAATGTTATTTGCACGTCAGAAGATAGATTTTAATGTGTTAGAGCTCTTTTGCAGAGCACGTCATGTTAGAGCTTCAATGCACAGAATCACTAGTTTAGAGCTCCTAGGAACACTAATGCTGTGTTAGTACAAAAAAGCAATTGAAGAGAATGCAAGCCTACGTGAGCTGAAAAGCTTCTTTCTCAGTGAGAGACAGTTGGTTAATGCAATTTTAAGACTAAACCTTGAGTACGTGAAAGTTGTTTCTTTCTCATGAACTGAAATGTTATGTGCAATGCAGAATACAGGTTTTAATGTGTTAGAGCTTTTTTACAGATCAAGTTATGTTAGAGCTTCAATGCACAGAATCACTAGTTAGAGCTTCTAGGAACACTAATGCTGTGTTAAGGCTTCAAAGCACAGAATTTCTAGTTTAGAGCTTCTAGGAACACTAATGCTGTTTTAGTGCAAAAAAGGAAATGAAGAGAATGCAAGCTAAAAAGATTATTTCTCAGTGAGAGAGAGTTGGTTAATGCAATTTTAAGAGTAAAGTTTGCCCACATGAGGGATGTTTCTTTCTCATGAAATTAAATGTTATTTGCAATGCAGAAGATAGATTTTAATGTGTTAGAGCTCTTTTGTAGAGCAATTCATGTTAGAGCTTCAATGCACAGTATCACTAGTTTTAGCACTTCTAGGAACACTTATTCTGTGTTAGTGCAAAAAAGCAAATTAAGAGAATGCAAGCCCACATAATCTGAAAAGCTTCTTTCTCAGTGAGAGAAAGTTGGTTAATGCAATTTTAACTCTAAAGCTTGAGTACTTGAAAGTTGTTTCTTTCTCATGAACTGAAATGTAATGTGCAATGCAGAATACAGGTTTTAATCTGTTAGAGCTTTTTTTTGCAGAGCACGTCATGTTAGAGCTTCAATTCACAGAATCACTAGTTTAGAGCTTCTAGGAACACTAACGCTGTGTTAGTGCAAAAAAGCAACTGAAGAGAATGCAAGCCTACGTGAGCTGAAAAGCTTCTTTCTCAGTGAGAGAAAGTTGGTTTATGCAATTTTAAGACTAAAGCTTGAGTACATGAAAGTTGTTTCTTTCTCATATGAAATGTTTTCTGCAATGCAGAAGACAGATTTTAATGTGATAGAGCTTCAATACACAGAATTTCTAGTTTAGAGCTTCTAGGAACACTGATGCTGTTTTAGTTCAAAAAAGCAAATGAAGAGAATGCAAGCCCGCATAAGCTGAAAAGCTTCTTTCTCAGTGAGAGAAAGTTGGTTAATGCAATTTTAAGAGTACAGCTTGATTACATGAAAGATGTTTCTTTCTCATGATATGAAATGATTTTTGCAATGCAGAATACAGGTTTTAATGTGTTAGAGCTTTTTTACAGATCAAGTTATGTTAGAGCTTCAATGCACAGAATTTCTAGTTTAGAGCTTCTAGGAACACTAATGCTGTGTTAAGGCTTCAAAGCACAGAATTTCTAGTTTAGAGCTTCTAGGAACACTAATGCTGTTTCAGTGCAAAAAAGCAAATGAAGAGAATGCAAGCCCACATAAGCTGAAAAGCTTCTTTCTCAGTCAGAGAAAGTTGGTTAATGCAATTTTAAGAGTAAAGTTTGATTACATGAAAGATGTTTCTTTCTCATGATATGAAATGTTATTTTGCAATGCAGAAGACAGATTTCAATGTGTTACAGGTTTTTTGCAGATCAAGTTATGTTAGAGCTTCAATGCACAGAATCACTAGTTTAGAGTTTCTAGGAACACTAATGCTATGTTAGTGCAAAAAAGCAAATGAAGAGAATGCAAGCCCACATAAGCTGAAAAGCTTCTTTCTTAGTGAGAGAAAGTTGCATAATGCAATTTTAAGACTAAAGCTTGAGTACATGAAAGATGTTTCTTTCTCATGATATGAAATGTTATGTGCAATGCAGAATACAGGTTTTACTGTGTTAGAGCTTTTTTACAGATCAAGTCATGTTAGAGCTTCAATGCACAGAATCACTAGTTTAGAGCTTCTAGGAACACTAATGCTATGTTAGTGCACAAAAGCAAATGAAGAGAATGCAAGCCCACATAAGCTGAAAAGCTTCTTTCTCAGTGAGAGAAAGTTGCATAATGCAATTTTAAGACTAAAGCTTGAGTACATAAAAGATGTTTCTTTCTCATGATATGAAATGTTATTTGCAATGCAGAAGACAGATTTTAATGTCTTAGAGCTTCAATGCACAGAATTTCTAGTTTAGAGCTTCTAGAAACACTAATGCTGTTTTAGTGCAAAAAAGCAAATGAAGAGAATGCAAGCTAAAAAGATTATTTCTCAGTGAGAGAGAGTTGGTTAATGCAATTTTAAGAGTAAAGCTTGCCCACATGAAGGATGTTTCTTTCTCATGAAATTAAATGTTATTTGCACGTCAGAAGATAGATTTTAATGTGTTAGAGCTCTTTTGCAGAGCACGTCATGTTAGAGCTTCAATGCACAGAATCACTAGTTTAGAGCTTCTAGGAACACTAATGCTGTGTTAGTACAAAAAAGCAATTGAAGAGAATGCAAGCCTACGTGAGCTGAAAAGCTTCTTTCTCAGTGAGAGACAGTTGGTTAATGCAATTTTAAGACTAAACCTTGAGTACGTGAAAGTTGTTTCTTTCTCATGAACTGAAATGTTATGTGCAATGCAGAATACAGGTTTTAATGTGTTAGAGCTTTTTTACAGATCAAGTTATGTTAGAGCTTCAATGCACAGAATCACTAGTTAGAGCTTCTAGGAACACTAATGCTGTGTTAAGGCTTCAAAGCACAGAATTTCTAGTTTAGAGCTTCTAGGAACACTAATGCTGTTTTAGTGCAAAAAAGCAAATGAAGAGCATGCAAGCTAAAAAGATTATTTCTCAGTGAGAGAGAGTTGGTTAATGCAATTTTAAGAGTAAAGCTTGCCCACATGAAGGATGTTTCTTTCTCATGAAATTAAATGTTATTTGCACGTCAGAAGATAGATTTTAATGTGTTAGAGCTCTTTTGTAGAGCAATTCATGTTAGAGCTTCAATGCACAGTATCACTAGTTTTTGCACTTCTATAAACACTTATGCTGTGTTAATGCAAAAAAGCAAATTAAGAGAATGCAAGCCCACATAATCTGAAAAGCTTCTTTCTCAGTGAGAGAAAGTTGGTTAATGCAATTTTAAGACTAAAGCTTGAGTACATGAAAGTTGTTTCTTTCTCATGAACTGGAATGTTATGTGCAATGCAGAATACAGGTTTTAATGTGTTAGAGCTTTTTTGCAGATCAAGTCATGTTAGAGCTTCAATAAACAGAATTACTAGTTTAGAGCTTCTAGGAACACTAATGCTGTGTTAGTGCAAAAAAGCAATTGAAGAGAATGCAAGCCTACGTGAGCTGAAAAGCTTCTTTCTCAGTGAAAGAAAGTTGGTTTATGCAATTTTAAGACTAAAGCTTGAGTACATGAAAGTTGTTTCTTTCTCCTGAACTGAAATGTTATGTGCAATGCAGAATATAGGTTTTAATGTGTTAGAGCTTTTTTACAGATCAAGTTATGTTAGAGCTTCAATGCACAGAATCACTAGTTTAGAGCTTCTAGGAACACTAATGCTGTTTCAGTGCAAAAAAGCAAATGAAGAGAATGCAAGCCCACATAAGCTGAAAAGCTTCTTTCTCAGTCAGAGAAAGTTGGTTAATGCAATTTTAAGAGTAAAGCTTGATTACATGAAAGATGTTTCTTTCTCATGATATGAAATGTTATTTTGCAATGCAGAAGACAGATTTCAATGTGTTACAGGTTTTTTGCAGATCAAGTTATGTTAGAGCTTCAATGCACAGAATCATTAGTTTAGAGTTTCTAGGAACACTAATGCTATGTTAGTGCAAAAAAGCAAATGAAGAGAATGCAAACCCACATAAGCTGAAAAGCTTCTTTCTCAGTGAGAGAAAGTTGCATAATGCAATTTTAAGACTAAAGCTTGAGTACATGAAAGATGTTTCTTTCTCATGATATGAAATGTTATGTGCAATGCAGAATACAGGTTTTACTGTGTTAGAGCTTTTTTACAGATCAAGTCATGTTAGAGCTTCAATGCACAGAATCACTAGTTTAGAGCTTCTAGGAACACTAATGCTATGTTAGTGCACAAAAGCAAATGAAGAGAATGCAAGCCCACATAAGCTGAAAAGCTTCTTTCTCAGTGAGAGAAAGTTGCATAATGCAATTTTAAGACTAAAGCTTGAGTACATAAAAGATGTTTCTTTCTCATGATATGAAATGTTATTTGCAATGCAGAAGACAGATTTTAATGTCTTAGAGCTTCAATGCACAGAATTTCTAGTTTAGAGCTTCTAGAAACACTAATGCTGTTTTAGTGCAAAAAAGCAAATGAAGAGAATGCAAGCTAAAAAGATTATTTCTCAGTGAGAGAGAGTTGGTTAATGCAATTTTAAGAGTAAAGCTTGCCCACATGAAGGATGTTTCTTTCTCATGAAATTAAATGTTATTTGCACGTCAGAAGATAGATTTTAATGTGTTAGAGCTCTTTTGCAGAGCACGTCATGTTAGAGCTTCAATGCACAGAATCACTAGTTTAGAGCTTCTAGGAACACTAATGCTGTGTTAGTACAAAAAAGCAATTGAAGAGAATGCAAGCCTACGTGAGCTGAAAAGCTTCTTTCTCAGTGAGAGACAGTTGGTTAATACAATTTTAAGACTAAACCTTGAGTACGTGAAAGTTGTTTCTTTCTCATGAACTGAAATGTTATGTGCAATGCAGAATACAGGTTTTAATGTGTTAGAGCTTTTTTACAGATCAAGTTATGTTAGAGCTTCAATGCACAGAATCACTAGTTAGAGCTTCTAGGAACACTAATGCTGTGTTAAGGCTTCAAAGCACAGAATTTCTAGTTTAGAGCTTCTAGGAACACTAATGCTGTTTTAGTGCAAAAAAGGAAATGAAGAGAATGCAAGCTAAAAAGATTATTTCTCAGTGAGAGAGAGTTGGTTAATGCAATTTTAAGAGTAAAGTTTGCCCACATGAGGGATGTTTCTTTGTCATGAAATTAAATGTTATTTGCAATGCAGAAGATAGATTTTAATGTGTTAGAGCTCTTTTGTAGAGCAATTCATGTTAGAGCTTCAATGCACAGTATCACTAGTTTTAGCACTTCTAGGAACACTTATTCTGTGTTAGTGCAAAAAAGCAAATTAAGAGAATGCAAGCCCACATAATCTGAAAAGCTTCTTTCTCAGTGAGAGAAAGTTGGTTAATGCAATTTTAACTCTAAAGCTTGAGTACTTGAAAGTTGTTTCTTTCTCATGAACTGAAATGTAATGTGCAATGCAGAATACAGGTTTTAATCTGTTAGAGCTTTTTTTTGCAGAGCACGTCATGTTAGAGCTTCAATGCACAGAATCACTAGTTTAGAGCTTCTAGGAACACTAATGCTGTGTTAGTGCAAAAAAGCAACTGAAGAGAATGCAAGCCTACGTGAGCTGAAAAGCTTCTTTCTCAGTGAGAGAAAGTTGGTTTATGCAATTTTAAGACTAAAGCTTGAGTACATGAAAGTTGTTTCTTTCTCATATGAAATGTTTTTTGCAATGCAGAAGACAGATTTTAATGTGTTAGAGCTTCAATGCACAGAATTTCTAGTTTAGAGCTTCTAGGAACACTGATGCTGTTTTAGTTCAAAAAAGCAAATGAAGAGAATGCAAGCCCGCATAAGCTGAAAAGCTTCTTTCTCAGTGAGAGAAAGTTGGTTAATGCAATTTTAAGAGTAAAGCTTGATTACATGAAAGATGTTTCTTTCTCATGATATGAAATGTTTTTTGCAATGCAGAATACAGGTTTTAATGTGTTAGAGCTTTTTTACAGATCAAGTTATGTTAGAGCTTCAATGCACAGAATTTCTAGTTTAGAGCTTGTAGGAACACTAATGCTGTGTTAAGGCTTCAAAGCACAGAATTTCTAGTTTAGAGCTTCTAGGAACACTAATGCTGTTTCAGTGCAAAAAAGCAAATGAAGAGAATGCAAGCCCACATAAGCTGAAAAGCTTCTTTCTCAGTGAGAGAAAGTTGGTTAATGCAATTTTAAGAGTAAAGCTTGATTACATGAAAGATGTTTCTTTCTCATGATATGAAATGTTATTTTGCAATGCAGAAGACAGATTTTAATGTGTTACAGGTTTTTTGCAGATCAAGTTATGTTAGAGCTTCAATGCACAGAATCACTAGTTTAGAGTTTCTAGGAACACTAATGCTATGTTAGTGCACAAAAGCAAATGAAGAGAATGCAAGCCTACGTGAGCTGAAAAGCTTCTTTCTCAGTCAGAGAAAGTTGGTTTATGCAATTTTAAGACTAAAGCTTGAGTACATGAAAGTTGTTTCTTTCTCATGATATGAAATGTTTTTTGCAATGCAGAAGACAGATTTTAATGCGTTAGAGCTTCAATAAACAGAATTTCTAGTTTAGAGCTTCTAGGAACACTAATGCTGTTTTAGTGCAAAAAAGCAAATGAAGAGCATGCAAGCTAAAAAGATTATTTCTCAGTGAGAGAGAGTTGGTTAATGCAATTTTAAGAGTAAAGCTTGCCCACATGAAGGATGTTTCTTTCTCATGAAATTAAATGTTATTTGCACGTCAGAAGATAGATTTTAATGTGTTAGAGCTCTTTTGTAGAGCAATTCATGTTAGAGCTTCAATGCACAGTATCACTAGTTTTTGCACTTCTATAAACACTTATGCTGTGTTAATGCAAAAAAGCAAATTAAGAGAATGCAAGCCCACATAATCTGAAAAGCTTCTTTCTCAGTGAGAGAAAGTTGGTTAATGCAATTTTAAGACTAAAGCTTGAGTACATGAAAGTTGTTTCTTTCTCATGAACTGGAATGTTATGTGCAATGCAGAATACAGGTTTTAATGTGTTAGAGCTTTTTTGCAGATCAAGTCATGTTAGAGCTTCAATAAACAGAATTACTAGTTTAGAGCTTCTAGGAACACTAATGCTGTGTTAGTGAAAAAAAGCAATTGAAGAGAATGCAAGCCTACGTGAGCTGAAAAGCTTCTTTCTCAGTGAAAGAAAGTTGGTTTATGCAATTTTAAGACTAAAGCTTGAGTACATGAAAGTTGTTTCTTTCTCCTGAACTGAAATGTTATGTGCAATGCAGAATATAGGTTTTAATGTGTTAGAGCTTTTTTACAGATCAAGTTATGTTAGAGCTTCAATGCACAGAATCACTAGTTTAGAGCTTCTAGGAACACTAATGCTGTTTCAGTGCAAAAAAGCAAATGAAGAGAATGCAAGCCCACATAAGCTGAAAAGCTTCTTTCTCAGTCAGAGAAAGTTGGTTAATGCAATTTTAAGAGTAAAGCTTGATTACATGAAAGATGTTTCTTTCTCATGATATGAAATGTTATTTTGCAATGCAGAAGACAGATTTCAATGTGTTACAGGTTTTTTGCAGATCAAGTTATGTTAGAGCTTCAATGCACAGAATCATTAGTTTAGAGTTTCTAGGAACACTAATGCTATGTTAGTGCAAAAAAGCAAATGAAGAGAATGCAAACCCACATAAGCTGAAAAGCTTCTTTCTCAGTGAGAGAAAGTTGCATAATGCAATTTTAAGACTAAAGCTTGAGTACATGAAAGATGTTTCTTTCTCATGATATGAAATGTTATGTGCAATGCAGAATACAGGTTTTACTGTGTTAGAGCTTTTTTACAGATCAAGTCATGTTAGAGCTTCAATGCACAGAATCACTAGTTTAGAGCTTCTAGGAACACTAATGCTATGTTAGTGCACAAAAGCAAATGAAGAGAATGCAAGCCCACATAAGCTGAAAAGCTTCTTTCTCAGTGAGAGAAAGTTGCATAATGCAATTTTAAGACTAAAGCTTGAGTACATAAAAGATGTTTCTTTCTCATGATATGAAATGTTATTTGCAATGCAGAAGACAGATTTTAATGTCTTAGAGCTTCAATGCACAGAATTTCTAGTTTAGAGCTTCTAGAAACACTAATGCTGTTTTAGTGCAAAAAAGCAAATGAAGAGAATGCAAGCTAAAAAGATTATTTCTCAGTGAGAGAGAGTTGGTTAATGCAATTTTAAGAGTAAAGCTTGCCCACATGAAGGATGTTTCTTTCTCATGAAATTAAATGTTATTTGCACGTCAGAAGATAGATTTTAATGTGTTAGAGCTCTTTTGCAGAGCACGTCATGTTAGAGCTTCAATGCACAGAATCACTAGTTTAGAGCTCCTAGGAACACTAATGCTGTGTTAGTACAAAAAAGCAATTGAAGAGAATGCAAGCCTACGTGAGCTGAAAAGCTTCTTTCTCAGTGAGAGACAGTTGGTTAATGCAATTTTAAGACTAAACCTTGAGTACGTGAAAGTTGTTTCTTTCTCATGAACTGAAATGTTATGTGCAATGCAGAATACAGGTTTTAATGTGTTAGAGCTTTTTTACAGATCAAGTTATGTTAGAGCTTCAATGCACAGAATCACTAGTTAGAGCTTCTAGGAACACTAATGCTGTGTTAAGGCTTCAAAGCACAGAATTTCTAGTTTAGAGCTTCTAGGAACACTAATGCTGTTTTAGTGCAAAAAAGGAAATGAAGAGAATGCAAGCTAAAAAGATTATTTCTCAGTGAGAGAGAGTTGGTTAATGCAATTTTAAGAGTAAAGTTTGCCCACATGAGGGATGTTTCTTTCTCATGAAATTAAATGTTATTTGCAATGCAGAAGATAGATTTTAATGTGTTAGAGCTCTTTTGTAGAGCAATTCATGTTAGAGCTTCAATGCACAGTATCACTAGTTTTAGCACTTCTAGGAACACTTATTCTGTGTTAGTGCAAAAAAGCAAATTAAGAGAATGCAAGCCCACATAATCTGAAAAGCTTCTTTCTCAGTGAGAGAAAGTTGGTTAATGCAATTTTAACTCTAAAGCTTGAGTACTTGAAAGTTGTTTCTTTCTCATGAACTGAAATGTAATGTGCAATGCAGAATACAGGTTTTAATCTGTTAGAGCTTTTTTTTGCAGAGCACGTCATGTTAGAGCTTCAATTCACAGAATCACTAGTTTAGAGCTTCTAGGAACACTAACGCTGTGTTAGTGCAAAAAAGCAACTGAAGAGAATGCAAGCCTACGTGAGCTGAAAAGCTTCTTTCTCAGTGAGAGAAAGTTGGTTTATGCAATTTTAAGACTAAAGCTTGAGTACATGAAAGTTGTTTCTTTCTCATATGAAATGTTTTCTGCAATGCAGAAGACAGATTTTAATGTGATAGAGCTTCAATACACAGAATTTCTAGTTTAGAGCTTCTAGGAACACTGATGCTGTTTTAGTTCAAAAAAGCAAATGAAGAGAATGCAAGCCCGCATAAGCTGAAAAGCTTCTTTCTCAGTGAGAGAAAGTTGGTTAATGCAATTTTAAGAGTACAGCTTGATTACATGAAAGATGTTTCTTTCTCATGATATGAAATGATTTTTGCAATGCAGAATACAGGTTTTAATGTGTTAGAGCTTTTTTACAGATCAAGTTATGTTAGAGCTTCAATGCACAGAATTTCTAGTTTAGAGCTTCTAGGAACACTAATGCTGTGTTAAGGCTTCAAAGCACAGAATTTCTAGTTTAGAGCTTCTAGGAACACTAATGCTGTTTCAGTGCAAAAAAGCAAATGAAGAGAATGCAAGCCCACATAAGCTGAAAAGCTTCTTTCTCAGTCAGAGAAAGTTGGTTAATGCAATTTTAAGAGTAAAGTTTGATTACATGAAAGATGTTTCTTTCTCATGATATGAAATGTTATTTTGCAATGCAGAAGACAGATTTCAATGTGTTACAGGTTTTTTGCAGATCAAGTTATGTTAGAGCTTCAATGCACAGAATCACTAGTTTAGAGTTTCTAGGAACACTAATGCTATGTTAGTGCAAAAAAGCAAATGAAGAGAATGCAAGCCCACATAAGCTGAAAAGCTTCTTTCTTAGTGAGAGAAAGTTGCATAATGCAATTTTAAGACTAAAGCTTGAGTACATGAAAGATGTTTCTTTCTCATGATATGAAATGTTATGTGCAATGCAGAATACAGGTTTTACTGTGTTAGAGCTTTTTTACAGATCAAGTCATGTTAGAGCTTCAATGCACAGAATCACTAGTTTAGAGCTTCTAGGAACACTAATGCTATGTTAGTGCACAAAAGCAAATGAAGAGAATGCAAGCCCACATAAGCTGAAAAGCTTCTTTCTCAGTGAGAGAAAGTTGCATAATGCAATTTTAAGACTAAAGCTTGAGTACATGAAAGATGTTTCTTTCTCATGATATGAAATGTTATTTGCAATGCAGAAGACAGATTTTAATGTCTTAGAGCTTCAATGCACAGAATCTCTAGTTTAGAGCTTCTAGAAACACTAATGCTGTTTTAGTGCAAAAAAGCAAATGAAGAGAATGCAAGCTAAAAAGATTATTTCTCAGTGAGAGAGAGTTGGTTAATGCAATTTTAAGAGTAAAGCTTGCCCACATGAAGGATGTTTCTTTCTCATGAAATTAAATGTTATTTGCACGTCAGAAGATAGATTTTAATGTGTTAGAGCTCTTTTGCAGAGCACGTCATGTTAGAGCTTCAATGCACAGAATCACTAGTTTAGAGCTTCTAGGAACACTAATGCTGTGTTAGTACAAAAAAGCAATTGAAGAAAATACAAGCCTACGTGAGCTGAAAAGCTTCTTTCTCAGTGAGAGACAGTTGGTTAATGCAATTTTAAGACTAAACCTTGAGTACGTGAAAGTTGTTTCTTTCTCATGAACTGAAATGTTATGTGCTATGCAGAATACAGGTTTTAATGTGTTAGAGCTTTTTTACAGATCAAGTTATGTTAGAGCTTCAATGCACAGAATCACTAGTTAGAGCTTCTAGGAACACTAATGCTGTGTTAAGGCTTCAAAGCACAGAATTTCTAGTTTAGAGCTTCTAGGAACACTTATTCTGTGTTAGTGCAAAAAAGCAACTGAAGAGAATGCAAGCCTAAGTGAGCTGAAAAGCTTCTTTCTCAGTGAGAGAAAGTTGGTTTATGCAATTTTAAGACTAAAGCTTGAGTACATGAAAGTTGTTTCTTTCTCATGATATGAAATGTTTTTTGCAATGCAGAAGACAGATTTTAATGTGTTAGAGCTTCAATGCACAGAATTTCTAGTTTAGAGCTTCTAGGAACACTAATGCTGTTTTCGTGCAAAAAAGCAAATGAAGAGAATGCAAGCTAAAAAGATTATTTCTCAGTGAGAGAGAGTTGGTTAATGCAATTTTAAGAGTAAAGCTTGCCCACATGAAGCATGTTTCTTTCTCATGAAATTAAATGTTATTTGCACGTCAGAAGATAGATTTTAATGTGTTAGAGCTCTTTTGTAGAGCAATTCATGTTAGAGCTTCAATGCACAGTATCACTAGTTTTTGCACTTCTATAAACACTTATGCTGTGTTAATGCAAAACAGCAAATTGAGAGAATGCAAGCCCACATAAGCTGAAAAGCTTCTTTCTCAGTGAGAGAAAGTTGGTTAATGCAATTTTAAGACTAAAGCTTGAGTACATGAAAGATGTTTCTTTCTCATGATATGAAATGTTATTTGCAATGCAGAAGACAGATTTTAATGTGTTAGAGCTTCAATGCACAGAATTTCTAGTTTAGAGCTTCTAGGAACACTAATGCTGTTTTAGTGCAAAAAAGCAAATGAAGAGAATGCAAACTAAAAAGATTATTTCTCGGTGAGAGAGAGTTGGTTAATTCAATTTTAAGAGTAAAGCTTGCCCACATGAAGGATGTTTCTTTCTCATGAAATTAAATGTTATTTGCACGTCAGAAGATAGATTTTAAAGTGTTAGAGCTCTTTTGTAGAGCAATTCATGTTAGAGCTTCATTGCACAGAATCACTACTTTTTGCACTTCTATAAACACTTATGCTGTGTTAATGCAAAAAAGCAAATTGAGAGAATGCAAGCCCACATAAGCTGAAAAGCTTCTTTCTCAGTGAGAGAAAGTTGGTTAATGCAATTTTAAGACTAAAGCTTGAGTACATGAAAGTTGTTTCTTTCTCATGAACTGGAATGTTATGTGCAATGCAGAATACAGGTTTTAATGTGTTAGAGCTTTTTTACAGATCAAGTCATGTTAGAGCTTCATTGCACATAATCACTAGTTTAGAGCTTCTAGGAACACTAATGCTATGTTAGTGCACAAAAGCAAATGAAGAGAATGCAAGCCCACATAAGCTGAAAAGCTTCTTTCTCAGTGAGAGAAAGTTGCATAATGCAATTTTAAGACTAAAGCTTGAGTACATGAAAGATGTTTCTTTCTCATGATATGAAATGTTATTTGCAATGCAGAAGACAGATTTTAATGTGTTAGAGCTTCAATGCACAGAATTTCTAGTTCAGAGCTTCTAGGAACACTAATGCTGTTTTAGGGCAAAAAAGCAAATGAAGAGAATGCAAGCTAAAAAGATTATTTCTCAGTGAGAGAGAGTTGGTTAATGCAATTTTAAGAGTAAAGCTTGCCCACATGAAGGATGTTTCTTTCTCATGAAATTAAATGTTATTTGCACGTCAGAAGATAGATTTTAATGTGTTAGAGCTCTTTTGTAGAGCAATTCATGTTAGAGCTTCAATGCACAGAATCACTAGTTTTTGCACTTCTATAAACACATGCTGTGTTAGTGCAAAAAAGCAAATTAAGAGAATTCAAGCACACATAAGCTGAAAAGCTTCTTTCTCAGTGAGAGAAAGTTGGTTAATGCAATTTTAAGAGTAAAGCTTGAGTACATGAAAGTTGTTTCTTTCTCATGAACTGAAATGTAATGTGCAATGCAGAATACAGGTTTTACTGTGTTAGAGCTTTTTTACAGATCAAGTCATGTTAGAGCTTCAGTGCACAGAATCACTAGTTTAGAGCTTCTAGGAACACTAATGCTATGTTAGTGCACAAAAGCAAATGAAGAGAATGCAAGCCCACATAAGCTGAAAAGCTTCTTTCTCAGTGAGAGAAAGTTGCATAATGCAATTTTAAGACTAAAGCTTGAGTACATGAAAGATGTTTCTTTCTCATGATATGAAATGTTATTTGCAATGCAGAAGACAGATTTTAATGTGTTAGAGCTTCAATGCACAGAATTTCTAGTTTAGAGCTTCTAGGAACACTAATGCTGTTTTAGTGCAAAAAAGCAAATGAAGACAATGCAAGCTAAAAAGATTATTTCTCAGTGAGAGAGAGTTGGTTAATGCAATTTTAAGAGTAAAGCTTGCCCACATGAAGGATGTTTCTTTCTCATGAAATTAAATGTTATTTGCACGTCAGAAGATAGATTTTAATGTGTTATAGCTCTTTTGTAGAGCAATTCATATTAGAGCTTCAATGCACAGAATCACTAGTTTTTGCACTTCCATAAACACATGCTGTGTTAGTGCAAAAAAGCAAATTAAGAGAATTCAAGCACACATAAGCTGAAAAGCTTCTTTCTCAGTGAGAGAAAGTTGGTTAATGCAATTTTAAGAGTAAAGCTTGAGTACATGAAAGTTGTTTCTTTCTCATGAACTGAAATGTATTGTGCAATGCAGAATACAGGTTTTAATGTGTTAGAGCTTTTTTTGTTTTTTACAGAGCACGTCATGTTAGAGCTTGAATGCACAGAATCACTAGTTTAGAGCTTCTAGGAACACTAATGCTGTGTTAGTACAAAAAAGCAATTGAAGAGAATGCAAGCCTACGTGAGCTGAAAAGCTTCTTTCTCAGTGAGAGAAAGTTGGTTAATGCAATTTTAAGACTAAAGCTTGAGTACGTGAAAGTTGTTTCTTTCTCATGAACTGAAATGTTATGTGCAATGCTGAATACAGGTTTTAATGTGTTAGAGCTTTTTTACAGATCAAGTTATGTTAGAGCTTCAATGCACAGAATCACTAGTTAGAGCTTCTAGGAACACTAATGCTGTGTTAAGGCTTCAAAGCACAGAATTTCTAGTTTAGAGCTTCTAGGAACGCTAATGCTGTTTCAGTGCAAAAAAAGCAAATGAAGAGAATGCAAGCCGACATAAGCTGAAAAGCTTCTTTCTCAGTGAGAGAAAGTTGGTTAATGCAATTTTAAGAAAAAAGCTTGATTACATGAAAGATGTTTCTTTCTCATGATATGAAATGTTATTTTGCAATGCAGAAGACAGATTTCAATGTGTTACAGCTTTTTTGCAGATCAAGTTATGTTAGAGCTTCAATGCACAGAATTACTAGTTTTTGCACTTCTATAAACACATGCTGTGTTAGTGCAAAAAAGCAAATTAAGAGAATTCAAGCACACATAAGCTGAAAAGCTTCTTTCTCAATGAGAGAAAGTTGGTTAATGCAATTTTAAGAGTAAAGCTTGAGTACATGAAAGTTGTTTCTTTCGCATGAACTGGAATGTTATGTGTAATGCAGAATACAGGTTTTAATGTGTTAGAGCTTTTTTGCAGATCAAGTCATGTTAGAGCTTCAATGCACAGAATCACTAGTTTAGAGCTTCTAGGAACACTAATGCTATGTTAGTGCACAAAAGCAAATGAAGAGAATGCAAGCCCACATAAGCTGAAAAGCTTCTTTCTCAGTGAGAGAAAGTTGCATAATGCAATTTTAAGACTAAAGCTTGAGTACATGAAAGATGTTTCTTTCTCATGATATGAAATGTTATTTGCAATGCAGAAGACAGATTTTAATGTCTTAGAGCTTCAATGCACAGAATCACTAGTTAGAGCTTCTAGGAACACTAATCCTGTGTTAAG
Organism: Spinibarbus caldwelli; assembly: GCA_039654775.1. Classification (NCBI taxonomy): domain Eukaryota; kingdom Metazoa; phylum Chordata; class Actinopteri; order Cypriniformes; family Cyprinidae; genus Spinibarbus; species Spinibarbus caldwelli. The sequence goes on along the minus strand of CM077246.1, from coordinate 27,930,349 downwards.
GCTTCAAAGCACAGAATTTCTAGTTTAGAGCTTCTAGGAACACTAATGCTGTTTCAGTGCAAAAAAAGCAAATGAAGAGAATGCAAGCTAAAAAGATTATTTCTCAGTGAGAGAGAGTTGGTTAATGCAATTTTAAGAGTAAAGCTTGATTACATGAAAGATGTTTCTTTCTCATGATATGAAATGTTATTTTGCAATGCAGAAGACAGATTTTAATGTGTTAGAGCTTCAATGCACAGAATTTCTAGTTTAGAGCTTCTAGGAACACTAATGCTGTTTTAGTGCAAAAAAGCAAATGAAGAGAATGCAAGCTAAAAAGATTATTTCTCAGTGAGAGAGAGTTGGTTAATGCAATTTTAAGAGTAAAGCTTGCCCACATGAAGGATGTTTCTTTCTCATGATATGAAATGTTATTTGCAATGCAGAATACAGGTTTTAATGTGTTAGAGCTTTTTTACAGATCAAGTTATGTTAGAGCTTCAATGCACATAATCACTAGTTAGAGCTTCTAGGAACACTAATGCTGTGTTAAGGCTTCAAAGCACAGAATTTCTAGTTTAGAGCTTCTAGGAACACTAATGCTGTTTCAGTGCAAAAAAAGCAAATGAAGAGAATGCAAGCTAAAAAGATTATTTCTCAGTGAGAGAAAGTTGCATAATGCAATTTTAAGACTAAAGCTTGAGTACATGAAAGATGTTTCTTTCTCATGATATGAAATGTTATTTGCAATGCAGAAGACAGATTTTAATGTGTTAGAGCTCTTTTGTAGAGCAATTCATGTTAGAGCTTCAATGCACAGAATCACTAGTTTTTGCACTTCTATAAACACATGCTGTGTTAGTGCAAAAAAGCAAATTAAGAGAATTCAAGCACACATAAGCTGAAAAGCTTCTTTCTCAGTGAGAGAAAGTTGGTTAATGCAATTTTAAGAGTAAAGCTTGAGTACATGAAAGTTGTTTCTTTCTCATGAACTGAAATGTTATGTGCAATGCAGAATACAGGTTTTAATGTGTTAGAGCTTTTTTACAGATCAAGTTATGTTAGAGCTTCAATGCACAGAATCACTAGTTAGAACTTCTAGGAACACTAATGCTGTGTTAAGGCTTCAAAGCACAGAATTTCTAGTTTAGAGCTTCTAGGAACACTAATGCTGTTTCAGTGCAAAAAAAGCAAATGAAGAGAATGCAAGCCCACATAAGCTGAAAAGCTTCTTTCTCAGTGAGAGAAAGTTGCATAATGCAATTTTAAGACTAAAGCTTGAGTACATGAAAGATGTTTCTTTCTCATGATATGAAATGTTATTTGCAATGCAGAAGACAGATTTTAATGTCTTAGAGCTTCAATGCACAGAATTTCTAGTTTAAAGCTTCTAGGAACACTAATGCTGTTTTAGTGCAAAAAAGCAAATGAAGAGAATGCAAGCTAAAAAGATTATTTCTCAGTGAGAGAGAGTTGGTTAATGCAATTTTAAGAGTAAAGCTTGCCCACATGAAGGATGTTTCTTTCTCATGAAATTAAATGTTATTTGCACGTCAGAAGACAGATTTTAATGTGTTAGAGCTCTTCTGTAGAGCAATTCATGTTAGAGCTTCAATGCACAGAATCACTAGTTTTTGCACTTCTATAAACACATGCTGTGTTAGTGCAAAAAATAAAATTAAGAGAATTCAAGCACACATAAGCTGAAAAGCTTCTGTCTCAGTGAGAGAAAGTTGGTTAATGCAATTTTAAGAGTAAAGCTTGAGTACATGAAAGTTGTTTCTTTCTCATGAACTGAAATGTAATGTGCAATGCAGAATACAGGTTTTAATGTGTTAGAGCTTTTTTTTTTTTTTTGCAGAGCACGTCATGTTAGAGCTTCAATGCACAGAATCACTAGTTTAGAGCTTCTAGGAACACTAATGCTGTGTTAGTGCAAAAAAGCAATTGAAGAGAATGCAAGCCTACGTGAGCTGAAAAGCTTCTTTCTCAGTGAGAGAAAGTTGGTTAATGCAATTTTAAGACTAAAGCTTGAGTACGTGAAAGTTGTTTTTTCTCATGAACTGAAATGTTATGTGCAATGCAGAATACAGGTTTTAATGTGTTAGAGCTTTTTTACAGATCAAGTTATGTTAGAGCTTCAATGCACATAATCACTAGTTAGAGATTCTAGGAACACTAATGCTGTGTTAAGGCTTCAAAGCACAGAATTTCTAGTTTAGAGCTTCTAGGAACACTAATGCTGTTTCAGTGCAAAAAAAGCAAATGAAGAGAATGCAAGCTAAAAAGATTATTTCTCAGTGAGAGAAAGTTGCATAATGCAATTTTAAGACTAAAGCTTGAGTACATGAAAGATGTTTCTTTCTCATGATATGAAATGTTATTTGCAATGCAGAAGACAGATTTTAATGTGTTAGAGCTCTTTTGTAGAGCAATTCATGTTAGAGCTTCAATGCACAGAATCACTAGTTTTTGCACTTCTATAAACACATGCTGTGTTAGTGCAAAAAAGCAAATTAAGAGAATTCAAGCACACATAAGCTGAAAAGCTTCTTTCTCAGTGAGAGAAAGTTGGTTAATGCAATTTTAAGAGTAAAGCTTGAGTACATGAAAGTTGTTTCTTTCTCATGAACTGAAATGTAATGTGCAATGCAGAATACAGGTTTTAATGTGTTAGAGCTTTTTTTTTTTTGCAGAGCACGTCATGTTAGAGCTTCAATGCACAGAATCACTAGTTTAGAGCTTCTAGGAACACTAATGCTGTGTTAGTACAAAAAAGCAATTGAAGAGAATGCAAGCCTACGTGAGCTGAAAAGCTTCTTTCTCAGTGAGAGAAAGTTGGTTAATGCAATTTTAAGACTAAAGCTTGAGTACGTGAAAGTTGTTTCTTTCTCATGAACTGAAATGTTATGTGCAATGCAGAATACAGGTTTTAATGTGTTAGAGCTTTTTTACAGATCAAGTTATGTTAGAGCTTCAATGCACATAATCACTAGTTAGAGCTTCTAGGAACACTAATGCTGTGTTAAGGCTTCAAAGCACAGAATTTCTAGTTTAGAGCTTCTAGGAACACTAATGCTGTTTCAGTGCAAAAAAAGCAAATGAAGAGAATGCAAGCCGACATAAGCTGAAAAGCTTCTTTCTCAGTGAGAGAAAGTTGGTTAATGCAATTTTAAGAAAAAAGCTTGATTACATTAAAGATGTTTCTTTCTCATGATATGAAATGTTATTTTGCAATGCAGAAGACAGATTTCAATGTGTTACAGCTTTTTTGCAGATCAAGTTATGTTAGAGCTTCAGTGCACAGAATCACTAGTTTAGAGCTTCTTGGAACACTAATGCTGTTTTAGTGCAAAAAAGCAAATGAAGAGAATGCAAGCTAAAAAGATTATTTCTCAGTGAGAGAGAGTTGGTTAATGCAATTTTAAGAGTAAAGCTTGCCCACATGAAGGATGTTTCTTTCTCATGAAATTAAATGTTATTTGCACGTCAGAAGACAGATTTTAATGTGTTAGAGCTCTTTTGTAGAGCAATTCATGTTAGAGCTTCAATGCACAGAATCACTAGTTTTTGCACTTCTATAAACACATGCTGTGTTAGTGCAAAAAAGCAAATTAAGAGAATTCAAGCACACATAAGCTGAAAAGCTTCTTTCTCAGTGAGAGAAAGTTGGTTAATGCAATTTTAAGAGTAAAGCTTGAGTACATGAAAGTTGTTTCTTTCGCATGAACTGGAATGTTATGTGTAATGCAGAATACAGGTTTTAATGTGTTAGAGCTTTTTTGCAGATCAAGTCATGTTAGAGCTTCAATGCACTGAATCACTAGTTTAGAGCTTCTAGGAACACTAATGCTATGTTAGTGCACAAAAGCAAATGAAGAGAATGCAAGCCCACATAAGCTGAAAAGCTTCTTTCTCAGTGAGAGAAAGTTGCATAATGCAATTTTAAGACTAAAGCTTGAGTACATGAAAGATGTTTCTTTCTCATGATATGAAATGTTATTTGCAATGCAGAAGACAGATTTTAATGTCTTAGAGCTTCAATGCACAGAATTTCTAGTTTAGAGCTTCTAGGAACACTAATGCTGTTTTAGTGCAAAAAAGCAAATGAAGAGAATGCAAGCTAAAAAGATTATTTCTCAGTGAGAGAGAGTTGGTTAATGCAATTTTAAGAGTAAAGCTTGCCCACATGAAGGATGTTTCTTTCTCATGAAATTAAATGTTATTTGCACGTCAGAAGACAGATTTTAATGTGTTAGAGCTCTTTTGTAGAGCAATTCATGTTAGAGCTTCAATGCACAGAATCACTAGTTTTTGCACTTCTATAAACACATGCTGTGTTAGTGCAAAAAATAAAATTAAGAGAATTCAAGCACACATAAGCTGAAAAGCTTCTGTCTCAGTGAGAGAAAGTTGGTTAATGCAATTTTAAGAGTAAAGCTTGAGTACATGAAAGTTGTTTCTTTCTCATGAACTGAAATGTAATGTGCAATGCAGAATACAGGTTTTAATGTGTTAGAGCTTTTTTTTTTTTTTTTGCAGAGCACGTCATGTTAGAGCTTCAATGCACAGAATCACTAGTTTAGAGCTTCTAGGAACACTAATGCTATGTTAGTACAAAAAAGTAATTGAAGAGAATGCAAGCCTACGTAAGCTGAAAAGCTTCTTTCTCAGTGAGAGAAAGTTGGTTAATGCAATTTTAAGACTAAAGCTTGAGTACGTGAAAGTTGTTTTTTCTCATGAACTGAAATGTTATGTGCAATGCAGAATACAGGTTTTAATGTGTTAGAGCTTTTTTACAGATCAAGTTATGTTAGAGCTTCAATGCACATAATCACTAGTTAGAGCTTCTAGGAACACTAATGCTGTGTTAAGGCTTCAAAGCACAGAATTTCTAGTTTAGAGCTTCTAGGAACACTAATGCTGTTTCAGTGCAAAAAAAGCAAATGAAGAGAATGCAAGCTAAAAAGATTATTTCTCAGTGAGAGAAAGTTGCATAATGCAATTTTAAGACTAAAGCTTGAGTACATGAAAGATGTTTCTTTCTCATGATATGAAATGTTATTTGCAATGCAGAAGACACATTTTAATGTGTTAGAGCTCTTTTGTAGAGCAATTCATGTTAGAGCTTCAATGCACAGAATCACTAGTTTTTGCACTTCTATAAACACATGCTGAGTTAGTGCAAAAAAGCAAATTAAGAGAATTCAAGCACACATAAGCTGAAAAGCTTCTTTCTCAGTGAGAGAAAGTTGGTTAATGCAATTTTAAGAGTAAAGCTTGAGTACATGAAAGTTGTTTCTTTCTCATGAACTGAAATGTAATGTGCAATGCAGAATACAGGTTTTAATGTGTTAGAGCTTTTTTACAGATCAAGTTATGTTAGAGCTTCAATGCACATAATCACTAGTTAGAGCTTCTAGGAACACTAATGCTGTGTTAGTACAAAAAAGCAATTGAAGAGAATGCAAGCCTACGTGAGCTGAAAAGCTTCTTTCTCAGTGAGAGAAAGTTGGTTAATGCAATTTTAAGACTAAAGCTTGAGTACGTGAAAGTTGTTTCTTTCTCATGAACTGAAATGTTATGTGCAATGCAGAATACAGGTTTTAATGTGTTAGAGCTTTTTCACAGATCAAGTTATGTTAGAGCTTCAATGCACATAATCACTAGTTAGAGCTTCTAGGAACACTAATGCTGTGTTAAGGCTTCAAAGCACAGAATTTCTAGTTTAGAGCTTCTAGGAACACTAATGCTGTTTCAGTGCAAAAAAAGCAAATGAAGAGAATGCAAGCTAAAAAGATTATTTCTCATTGAGAGAGAGTTGGTTAATGCAATTTTAAGAGTAAAGCTTGATTACATGAAAGATGTTTCTTTCTCATGATATGAAATGTTATTTGCAATGCAGAAGACAGATTTTAATGTGTTAGAGCTTCAATGCACAGAATTTCTAGTTTAGAGCTTCTAGGAACACTAATGCTGTTTTAGTGCAAAAAAGCAAATGAAGAGAATGCAAGCTAAAAAGATTATTTCTCAGTGAGAGAGAGTTGGTTAATGCAATTTTAAGAGTAAAGCTTGCCCACATGAAGGATGTTTCTTTCTCATGAAATTAAATGTTATTTGCACGTCAGAAGATAGATTTTAATGTGTTAGAGCTCTTTTGTAGAGCAATTCATGTTAGAGCTTCAATGCACAGTATCACTAGTTTTTGCACTTCTATAAACACATGCTGTGTTAGTGCAAAAAAGCAAATTAAGAGAATGCAAGCACACATAAGCTGACAAGCTTCTTTCTCAGTGACAGAAAGTTGGTTAATGCAATTTTAAGAGTAAAACTTGATTACATGAAAGATGTTTCTTTCTCATGATATGAAATGTTATTTTGCAATACAGAAGACAGAGTTCAATGTGTTACAGCTTTTTTGCAGATCAAGTCATGTTAGAGCTTCAATGCACAGAATCACTAGTTTAGAGCTTCTAGGAACACTAATGCTGTTTTAGTGCAAAAAAGCAAATGAAGAGAATGCAAGCTAAAAAGATTATTTCTCAGTGAGAGAAAGTTGGTTAATGCAATATTAAGAGTAATTCTTGCACACATGAAAAATGTATCATTCTCATGAAATGAAATATTATTTGCAAACCAGAAGACGGATTTTAATGTGTCAGAGCTTCAATGCACAGAATTTCTAGTTTAGAGCTTCTAGGAACACTAATGCTGTTTTAGTGCAAAAAAGCAAATGAAGAGAATGCAAGCTAAAAAGATTATTTCTCAGTGAGAGAGAGTTGGTTAATGCAATTTTAAGAGTAAAGCTTGCCCACATGAAGGATGTTTCTTTCTCATGAAATTAAATGTTATTTGCACGTCAGAAGATAGATTTTAATGTGTTAGAGCTCTTTTGTAGAGCAATTCATGTTAGAGCTTCAATGCACAGTATCACTAGTTTTAGCACTTCTTGGAATACTTATGCTGTGTTAGTGCAAAAAAGCTAATTAAGAGAATGCAAGCCCACATAAGCTGAAAAGCTTCTTTCTGAGTGAGAGAAAGTTGGTTAATGCAATTATAACAGTAAATCTTGAGTACGTGAAAGATGTTTCAATCTTATGAAATGAAATGCTATGTGCAATGCAGAAGTCAGATTTTAATGTGTAAGAGCTTTTTTGCAGAGTAAGTTTTGTTAGAGCTTCGGTGCACACAAATACTAGTTTACAGCTTCTAGGAACACTAATGCTGTGTTGGTGCAAAAAAGCAAATGAAGAGAATGAAAGCCCACATGTGCTGAAAAGCTTCTTTCTCAGTGAGAGAAATTTGCTTAATGCAATTTTAATACTAAAGCTTAAGTACATGAAAGATGTTTCTTTCTCATGATATGAAATGTTATTTTGCAATGCAGAAGACAGATTTCAATGTGTTAGAGCTTTTTTGCAGATCAAGTCATGTTATAGCTTCAATGCACAGAATCGTCTCGGTTACGTATGTAACCCTCGTTCCCTGAAGGAGGGAACGGAGACGTCACGTCGGATGACCGACGAAATTGGGATCTCGCCAGAGAGACCAATCCACTTCGAGTGTAACTAAACGAGCCAATGGACATTGGCATGCGATTATTGCATCCAGCTGCCGCTGATCACAGCGTGAGCATAAGAGGCAGCTGATGCACCGCATCAATTATGTTTTCGCTGAGGAGCCGAGCCGGCGACCCGGCAGCTCAGCGGTGGTACAGCGACTGTGGCGACGGGACGTGACGTCTCCGTTCCCTCCTTCAGGGAACGAGGGTTACATACGTAACCGAGACGTTCCCCTTTCAGTCGGTCACTCCGAGTCACGTCGGATGACCGACGAAATTGGGATCCCTACCAAAGCGCCACAGGAGCTGCCCCTTCCAGTGCCCTGTGTAGGGCTCCTGACCCTTCCTATAAGGCAGACGATAGGACCGGGCTCTACACAGAGAAGGTCAACTACTGGTGTTCCTTGAGCAACCCAAACAGTAGGACTAGGATAACACTGGGAAGCGTGCCCTTCCACTTGGAAGAGGCACACTGCGGAGTCACCTCCTCCCAAAGGGGGTTTAAGTGACATTCAAACATGTGAAGTAACCCAGAGGGCCCTTTTGCACATGGAAGTCTCTGAGATGGCTCAGGCTGCATCTTTAGAGATGGCAGAACGTGGTCCGCCAGGGGAAACACGGCTCTAATAAGAATACCGTGGAATACACATATGGGATCCCGACAGGGTCTCTCATATGGGCACTAGCCTCGCACCAGTTTTCAAGAATTCATTGGCTGAAGGCCTGGCGCCGGACGCTCCGCCGTGTCCGGACGCCGGAGTGCTGGAGGACTCAACAGGGTTTGCCTGGTTAAGGAACTCTCTGGAGAATTAGGCGTAAGGACGCCGCAAGCCGACTCTGAGCCGGCCCTCTCAGTGCCACTACCCGTTTGAGGTGAGAACACAGGAGGAAACCGGTTCGACACGTAGGCTATAAAACCTAGCGAACGTGTTGGGAGTCGCCCAACCCGCAGCTCTACAGATGTCTGCTAGCGAGGCACCACGAGCCAGCGCCCAGGACGATGCGACACCCCTAGTGGAGTGAGCACGCAACCTGAGCGGGCAGGGCACACCTTGTGCTTCGTAGGCCAAGGTGATGGCATCCACTATCCAGTGGGCCATCCTCTGCTTGGAGACAGCCTTCCCCTTCTGCTGTCCTCCGTAACAGACAAAGAGCTGTTCTGAGGTCCTGAAGCTCTGAGTTCTATCCACGTACTGACGCAGTGCGCGTACAGGACAGAGCAAAGCTAGGGCTGGGTCTGCCTCCTCCAGGGGCAGCGCTTGCAGGCTCACTACCTGGTCCCTGAAGGGCGTGGTAGGAACCTTGGGCACATAGCCGGGCCGGGGCCTCAGTGTTGCACTGGAGTCAGCCGGCCCAAACTCAAGGCACGATTCGTCGACCGAAAATGCCTGCAGGTCCCCCACCCTCTTGATTGAGGCCAATGCAGTCAGGAGTAGGGTTTTCATAGAAAGAAACTTCAACTCGACTGACTGCAATGGCTCAAAGGGGGCAGTCTGTAGGGCTCTTAGCACCAAAGCCAAATCCCAAGAGGGAAGGGAGGGAGGCCTCGGAGGATTTAACCTCCTGGCCCCCCTAAGAAACCTGACGACCAGATCGTGCTTCCCCACCGACCTCCCCTCTATGGGGTCGTGGTGGGCAGAAATAGCAGCAACATATACCTTAAGGGTGGAGGGGGACAGCCTACGCTCCAACCCTTGTTGCAAAAAGGAAAGCACGGCTCTGATCGAACATCTCCGGGGGTCCTCCTGGTAAGAGGAACACCATTCGACGAACAGGTTCCACTTCAGCGCATAGGCCCGTCTTGTGGACGGTGCTCGTGCTGAAGCGATAGTGAGCGCTACCTCCTGGGGCAGGTCACCTAGAACCTCCGCGTCCCGTCCAGGGACCACACATGAAGTTTCCACAAGTCTGGACGCGGGTGCCAGAGGGTGCCCCGTCTCTGAGAAAGCAGATCCTTCCTCAGAGGAATCGGCCAGGGAGGGGCTGTCGCGAGGAGCATGAGTTCCGGGAACCAGGTCCTGTTGGGCCAATATGGAGCCACTAACAGGACCTGCTCCTCGTCCTCCCTGATCTTGCACAATGTCTGTGCTAGCAGGCTCACTGGGGGAAACGCATACTTGCGCAAGCCCTGGGGCCAGCTGTGTGCCAGTGCATCCGTGCCGAGCGTTGCCTCGGACAGGGAGTAGAACCACTGGCAGTGGGTGGTTTCTGGAGATGCAAACAGGTCTACCTGAGCAACTCCGAACCGACTCCAAATCAGCTGGACCGCCTGGGGATGGAGTCTCCACTCCCCAGGAAGTGCCGCTCGAGACAGTTCGTCGGCCGCCTGATTGAACACTCCTGGGATGTGGATGGCACGAAGGGACCTCAGATGCTTCTGACTCCAGAGGAGGAGGTGGCGGGCGAGTTGCGACATGCGACGGGAGCGCAAACCGCCTTGCCGGTTGATATAGGCAACGGTCGCAGTGTTGTCCGTACGGACCAGAACGTCCCTGCCCCAAAGGCGCCCTCTGAGGCGGCACAGGGCAAGGCGTACTGCCAGCAACTCGAGGCAATTGATATGCCAACGCAGAAGGGGGCCCGTCCAACCCCTGATACTGCGTGCCCGTTGTACGTGGCACCCCAGCCGGTGGCCGAGGCATCCGTGAATACCACAGCATGCCTGGATACCTGCTCCAGGGGCACTCCTGCCCGAAGGAACGAAGGATCTGACCACGGGCTGAAGGTCTTGCGGCAGGCCGGTGTAATCTGAACCCGGTGAGTACCGCGTTTCCACGCCCACCTCGGGATTCGATCATGGAGCCAGTGCTGAAGCGGTCTCATATGGAGCAGACCGAGCGGAACTATGGCCGCAGCTGCAGCCATATGCCCCAGGAGCCTCTGAAAGAGTTTCAGTGGGACCGCTGTCCTGCCTGATAAAGTCTTGAGGCAGTTCAGCACCGACTGAGCACGTTCCTGGGTGAGGCGTGCTGTCTGGTTGACCGAATCCAACTCCATGCCGAGAAAAGAGATCCTCTGCGTTGGCACGAGTTTGCTCTTTTCCCAATTGACCCGAAGGCCCAACTGGCTGAGGTGCCTGAGCACCAGGTCCCTGTGTGCGCACAACAGCTCTCGAGACTGTGCAAGTATGAGCCAGTCGTAGAGGTAGTTGAGAATGCGCACACCCCGTTGTCTCAGGGGAACAAGGGGCCGCCTCTGCGACTTTGGTGAAGACACGAGGCGAAAAGGGACAGCCGGAAGGGCAGGACCTTGTACTGATATGCCCGACCATCGAACGCGAATCGCAGGAATGGCCTGTCTCGCGGGAGAATCGAAACATGAAAGTACGCGTCCTTCAGGTCGATTGCTGCAAACCAATCTAGGGGACGGACGCATCCAAGAATGCGTTTCTGCGTCAACATCTTGAACGGCATCTTGTGAAGTGCACGGTTCAAAACTCGCAGATCCAAGATCGGTCGTAACCCACCGCTTTTCTTGGGCACAATGAAGTAAGGGCTGTAAAACCCCGACCTCATATCGGCTGGAGGGACCGGCTCTATTGCATCCTTCGCCAGTAGGACTGCAATCTCCGCGAGCAAGACAGGGGCATCGACGGCTTTGACTGAAGTGTACCGGATGCCCCTGAACTTGGGGGGGACGCCGGGCGAACTGAATCGCATAGCCGAGTCTGATGGTCCGCAGGAGCCACCGGGACGGGCTGGGGAGCGCTAACCAGGCTCCGAGAGACCGCACCAGCGGGGCCAACGGGCCCACCGACATGCCCGCGGTGGGGCAGCGAGGTGGAACACAGGGACCGGCCCCAGGGCCTGTGACGGCCTGGCCTGTGACGGCAGGGGGCGGGGTCTGGGTGTGTAGTGTAGCACTCACCTGATTTCTCCTCGCATGGGAGGAGACACAGGAACCCGGCTTGAGGCTTGTGACAGCCCGGCGTTTGACGACTTGAAGCGGGGACTGGAGTGCTACTGCCCTTACCTGGTTCCACGAATGGGCAGGAGGGGTGCTCTTGGGCAACCACCCGCTGCCTGCTGGCGAGAGAGGAGGAGGGAAGTGATCCTGTGATGCACGGATCACCACTCTCCTCCTCTTGAGACCCGGAGATTGAGGAGACCGCTCTTTACTGATGTTTTGGGTACCGCTGGCTGCTGGGCCAGCGGCGGAACAAAATGAACAAAAGATACTCCACCCGGCCCTCCTCCGGGGGAGGGAGTGGTGCAGTCACCATCTCCCGATGAGCAGTCTCCTCCATCTCTGGGTCGCCCGTCTCAGGGCCTCTTGCACTTGCGCTTGCCGCCAGGTTTGGCGGGGGCCTGGACGGGCTGGGCGTCCTGCCTGCGACCGGCTCCACGACGCTGCCTGGTGAAGGCTGCTGTGGCTGCGCGGGAGCGGGGACGGCCGCAGGGGGCGCCCACGGCGACGAGCAGGCTGAGTGGCTGCAGCCGGGGTGGAAGCAGCAGGTTTCCTCCGGCGCATGATGTGTTTGCCTCAGTCTGCTTCTGGGCTGCCGAGAACTGCTGGGCAAAGCTCTCGACAGCGTCGCCGAAAGGGCCGGTCTGTGACACGGGAGTACCTTCTCCTGCCCCGTCATGTCAGCGAGACACAGCCAGAGATGGCGCTCCTGGACATCGCACAACCCAGAGACTGTGCGGTCACCTTCGTCACTCGTAGCGCGAGGTCCGTCGCAGCACGCAGCTCATGTAGAACCGCCAGGTCGTGACCACCCTCGTGCAGGTCTTTCAGTGCTTTGGCCTGGTGGACCTGCAGCAACGCCATAGCGTGGAGGGCGGAAGCCGCCTCCCCACAGGCTCTACAAGCACTGCCAGTTAGACCTGACGAATACTTAGAGGCCCGTGAGGGGAGACACGGATCACCCCGCAGGGTGGAAGCGGCTGTTGGACACAGTTGCATGGCCACAGACCGTTCCACCGAGGGGATGCCCGCATACCCCAAAGCGGCTCCACCATCGAGGGTGGTGAGAGCGGAAGAACTACAAGATGTGTTTCGGGCAGTGAAAGGTGCCCTCCACAATCTTGTCAGCTCCTCATGCACTTCCGGAAAGAATGGCACCGGAGGGGGGCGCTGAGAACCAGCGCCACCCCCACCGAGGAACCACTCGCCCAGCCTCGAAGGATCGGGACACGGTGGCTTTTTAGGATTCCACACGAGCCCGACATTCTCGGCGGCCCGGGAAAGCATAGCCGTCATCTCTGGGTCTGGCACGGACAACGCTACCACACCCGAAGGGGGCAACGCAGCCGGGTCGTCATCCCCGGAGAGAGAGGGCCCGCCCTCCGATGCGGTGATCGACATCTGGTCGTCAGAGGGGGCACCGAAGGAAACGCGTGGCCAGCGCGCTCCTTCGGCAGCTCCACCGGCTGCGGAGTGCTTGAGGGGTGAGGAGCTCCACTTGGGGAAGCCCTCACCGTAATCCTCAAATCACCTCTAACTCCACCGGATCCAGTGTGCACGCCGGATCACGGCAGGCAGAGGGACTCTGCCATGTTTGACATAGCAGAGTCGCACTCCGAGATGGTCATGTCCCCGCAAGAAGAACATGAACCATCCACGAAAGCCACCTCAGCGTGCTGAATGCCCAGACACGTGAGGAAGCGATCGTGACCGTCCTGAGGCGCCAGGAAACGACCACACCCAGAAACGCACGGGTGAAAAGACATCTTTAAAAAGACGCGATCACCCGTGTTGCTCTTTTAGAGAAATTGCTCTTTCAGAGAAATGCTCTTTTAGTGCTGAAGCACGCAGGGGAGCTGGCCACCGCACACTCCTAGTGTGGCTGTCAGCAGGAAGACGATCTTTCTCTCCCGGACACCGTGACCACCGCTGCCGCGCCGTAACGCCCGCACTCGCTCGCAGAACACTCTCTTGGAAGGGAGAGCAGTAGCTTTAACCACTACCGCTCGGCTCCGAAGCGAAAGGATAATTGATGCGGTGCATCAGCTGCCTCTTATGCTCACGCTGTGATCAGCGGCAGCTGGATGCAATAATCGCATGCCAATGTCCATTGGCTCGTTTAGTTACACTCGAAGTGGATTGGTCTCTCTGGCGAGATCCCAATTTCGTCGGTCATCCGACGTGACTCGGAGTGACCGACTGAAAGGGGAACACTAGTTTAGAGCTTCTGGGAACACTAATGCTATGTTAGTGTAAAAAAGCAGATGAAGAGAATGCAAGATCACGTAAGCTGAAAAGCTTCTTTCTCAGTGAGAGAAAGTTGCTTAATGCAATTTTAAGAGTAAAGCTTCTTTCTCAGTTAGAAAAAGTTGGTAAATGCAATTTTAAGAGTAAACCTTGAGTACGTGAAAGATGTTTCTTTCTCATGACATGAAATGTTATTTGCAATGCAGAAGACAGATTTTAATGTGTTAGAGCTTCAATGCACAGAATTTCTAGTTTAGAGCTTCTAGGAACACTAATGCTGTGTTAGTGCAAAAAAGCAATTGAAGAGAATGCAATCCTACGTACGCTGAAAAGCTTCTTTCTCAGTCAGAGAAAGTTGGTTAATGCAATTTTAAGAGTAAAGCTTCTTTCTCAGTTAGAAAAAGTTGGTAAATGCAATTTTAAGAGTAAACCTTGAGTACGTGAAAGATGTTTCTTTCTCATGAAATGAAATTTTATTTGCAATGCAGAAGATAGATTTTAATGTGTTAGAGCTCTTTTGCAGAGCAAGTCATGTGAGAGCTTCAGTGCCCACAAATACTAGTTTAGAGCTTCTAGGAACACTAATGCTGTGTTAGTGCAAAAAAGCAAATTAAGAGAATGCAAGCCCACTGTTTTGCTAGTACACCAGAATAAAGCCCTAAAACATAATATTCACATTCCTAATATCCATAAACAGTTCACAATCAACCGCTGTATAGTTACCTCATGTCTGGATGGATGTCTTTAGGAAGTTTCAGGTCCTTTTCTCCAGTGTCCGTCCTAGCTCAGTCAAGTTCAGACCACTTGAAGCTCGATGTGGTAGATTTCAGGTTCAGATAACTGGTTATTATTAATGAAGTACTCAGAGACTTGTTTTAAAAGTTTAACGAATCACCAATACAATGGTTTCGTTTTATTAAAAAACAATAACTCATAAGTACAAAACATAAAATAACAACGAGTAAAGTCTTCACCACGAATTGTCGGCGTTGGACAAGGGTCTCACAGGTATTTTATAACCTCTGCATAATACCCTCCTCCTGCCTGCGACTGCCCCCTCCTTACAGACAGGATGCATGACCTTTGTCACAGAGTCTAATTCACAACAGTATCAAAAGTTCAAATGGAAAAAAATAATTCACACTGAAAACATCACTTCTAAATAGCAAGCATGTCTAGTTCTATTTTCATATATAGGGAAAATAGCAACACCTTCTATGAGCTCGGCTTAAGCACATATATCATAAATCACACTGTAACACCTCTAGCAAGTGCTATCCAATTCTAAGAAACGGTTCGGCTAGAAGTTCCATCTCGCACCCATATGCGAAATGCATCTTCTCGCACTTCACCGTCTTTCTACAAAATATGCGAAGCAACTACATAGCAGATATAAACCACAAAGTACTCAACATCTGTGCTTCTAAAATAAAACATAACCTTTAAACATTTTCTGACATTTACCCTTTTGAACCTTGAAAATCCATTTTCTCTAGATCACTCATTAACATTTGTATATCTTTTGAAAAACCTTGTAATTCCATTACTTCTTTTATTAACTTTGCAACCTGTTTATTTATTGTTTCTTGCTTCCGTATCAGCTTCAGAACTGCTTTCATCTTGAAGACGATCTTTGAATCTTCCAGCTCTCTCCTGGGCACACCTGCGCCGTTCCGTCTTCTTCTGCTTCTTGATCTCTTTACTTTGATGTCGCTGCACTCCCTAGACTAAAAAATCACTAAAATCAATTTCTATGCCCTCTGACCGGTTCCTATAGTTTCTGGTAGAGGATCGATCAGGGAATAACACATTAGGCGGGTAGGGATCTGATAAGACACCACATAAGCTGAAAAGCTTCTTTCACAGTGAGAGAAAGTTGGTTAATGCAATTTTAAGAGTAAAGCTTCTTTCTCAGTTAGAAAAAGTTGGTAAATGCAATTTTAAGAGTAAACCTTGAGTACGTGAAAGATGTTTCTTTCTCATGATATGAAATGTTATTTGCAATGCAGAAGACAGATTTTAATGTGTTACAGCTCTTTTGCAGAGGAAGTCATGTTAGAGCTTCAGTGCCCCCAAATACTAGTTTAGAGCTTCTAGGAACACTAATGCTGTTTTAGTGCAAAAAAGCAATCGAAGAGAATGCAAGCCTACGTAAGCTGAAAACCTTCTTTCTCAGTCAGAGAAAGTTGGTTAATGCAATTTTTAGAGTAAAGCTTCTTTCTCAGTTAGAAAAAGTTGGTAAATGCAATTTTAAGTGTAAACTGAGTACGTGAAAGATGTTTCTTTCTCATGAAATGAAATGTTATTTGCAATGCAGAAGATAGATTTTAATGTGTTAGAGCTCTTTTGCAGAGGAAGTCATGTTAGAGCTTCAGTGCCCCCAAATACTAGTTTAGAGCTTCTAGGAACACTAATGCTGTGTTAGTGCATAAAAGCAAATGAAGAGATTGCAAGCCCACATATGCTGAAAAGCTTCTATCTCAGTGAGAGAAAGTTGGTTAATGCAATATTAAGAGTAAAGCTTGCCCACATGAAAGATGTTTCTTTCTCATGAAATAAAATGTTATTTGCAATGCAGAAGACAGATTTGAATGTGTTAGAGCTTTTTTGCAGATCAAGTCATGTTAGAGCTTCAATGCACATTATCAATAGTTTAAAGCTTTTAGGAACACTAATGCTGTGTTAGTACAAAAAAGCAAATGAAGAGAATGCTAGCCCACGTAAGCTGAAAAGCTTGTTTCTCAGTGAGAGAAAGTTGGTTAATGCAATAATAAGAGTAAAGTTTGAGTACGTGAAAGACGTTTCTTTCTCATGAAATGTTATTTGCAATACAGAAGGCAGATTTTCATGTGTTAGAACAGTTTTGCAGAGCAAATCATGTTGTAGATTCAATCCACAGAAATTATTTACAATGTAGAAAGGCGTTTCTTTAATGTGTTAAATGATATCTGTTCCTCAAGTAAAGTTAGTGCTACTATGCCCAAACAGCTTATTTTAGCGTTTTTATGAATAGTGGCACTGTTTCAGTGTTCCTTAGTGAAAGAAGAGACCGCAGCTCCACAGATGTTGAAAAGCTGTTTTCCTTGTAAGAGAATGTCACTCTATGCAATGTTCAGATCAAACCTTACCAAAATGAAATATGTTTTTGTCAAATAAAATAAAAAGCCTTATTTACAGCGTAGAAATGTATTTCATTAATATGTTTGATGTTTTCTGCTCTGCAAGTAGAGTTAGTGTGTTGATGCCCAAATAACTTAGTTTAGCGTTTCTATGAACAGTGACACTGTGTCAGTACTCCTGAGTGAAAAAAGAGACCGCAGCTCCAAAGATGCTGAAAAGCTGTTTTCCCTGAAAGAGAATGTCACTTCATGCAAATTTAAGATCAAAGCTTGCCAAAATGAAAGATATTGGTTTCAAATTAAATAAACTTGTATTTACAATGCAGAAAGGCGTTTCTTTAATGTATTAGATTTGTTTCTGCTCCTCAAGTAAAGTTAGTGCTACTATACCCAAACAGCTTATTTTAGCATTTCTATGAACAGTGACACTGTGTCAGTGCTCCTGAGTGAAAGAAGAGACCGCAGCTCCAAAGATGCTGAAAAGCTGTTTTCCCTGTAAGAGAATGTCAATTTAAGCAATATTAAAATCATACCTTGCCAAAAATGAAAGAGATTGGTTTCAAATGAATTAAACTCTTATTTGCAATGCAGTAAGCCGTTTCTTTAATGTGTTAGATTGTTTCTGCTCCTCAAGTAAAGTTAGTGCTACTATGCCCAAACAGCTTATTTTAGCATTTCTATGAACAGTAGCACTGTGACATGCTCCTGAGTGAAAGAAGAAACAGCAGCTCCACGGATGCTGAAAAGCTGTTTTCCCTGTAAGAGAATGTCACTTCATGCAATGTTAAATTCAAAGATTACCAAAATGAAAGATATTGGTTTCAACTGAAATAAACTCTTATTTGCAATGCAAAAAGGCATTTCTTTAATGTGTTAGATTGTTTCTGCTCCTCAAGCAAAGTTAGTGTTACTATGCCCAAACAGCTTTTTTTAGCGTTTCTATGAATAGTGGCACTGTGTCAGTGCTACTGAGTGAAAGAAGAGACCACAGCTCCAAAGATGCTGAAAAGCTGTTTTCCCTGTAAGAGAATGTCGCTTCACGCAAAGTTAAGATCAAAGATTTCCAAAATGAAAGATGTTTTTGTCAAATAAAATAAAGCTCTATTTGCAGTGTAGAAATGCATTTCATTAATATGTTAGATGTTTTCTGCTCCGCAAGTAGAGTTTGTGCGTTGATGCCCAAACAGCTTATTTTAGCGTTTCTATGAACAGTGGCACTGTGTCAGTGCTACTGAGTGAAAGAAGAGACCGCAGCTCCACAGATGCTGAAAAGCTGTTTTCCCTGTAAGAGAATGTCACTTTATGCAATGTTAAGTTCAAAGCTTACCAAAATGGAAGATATTAGTTTCAAATAAAATAAACTCTTATTTGCATTTCAAAAAGGCGTTTCTTTACTGTGTTAGATGATTTCTACTCTTCAAGTAAAGTTAGTGCTACTATGCCCAAACAACTTATTATAGCATTTTTATGAAAAGTTGCACTATGACAGTGCTCCTGAGTGAAAGAAGAGACCACAAATCCACAGATGCTGAAAAGCTGTTTTCCCTGTAACAGAATATCACTTTATGCAATATTAAGATCAAAGCTTGCTAAAATAAAAGATATTGGTTTCAAATGAAATAAACTCTTATTTACAATGCAGAAACGCCGTTTCTTTAATGTGTTAGATGATTTCTGCTCCTCAAGTAAAGTTAGTGCTACTATGCTCAAACAACTTATTTTATTGTTTCTATGAATAGTTGCACTGTGTCAGTGCTTGTGACTGAAAGAAGAGCCCACAGCTCCACAGATGCTGAAAAGCTGATTTCCCTGTAAAGAGAATGTCAGTTTATGCAATGTTAAGAGCAAAGCTTGCCAATAGGAAAGATGTTTTTGTCAAATAAAACAAAGCTTTATTTGCAGCGTAGAAATGCATTTCATTAATATATTAGATGTTTTCTGCTCCGCAAGTAGAGTTAGTGCGTTGATGCCCAAATAACTGAGTTTAGCGTTTCTATGAACAGTGGCACTGCGACAGTGCTCTTGAGTGAAAGAAAAGAACGGAGCTCCACGGATGCTGAAAAGCTGTTTTCCCTGTGAGAGAATGTCACTTCATGCAAAGTTAAGATCAAAGCTTTCTAAAATGAAAGATATTGGTTTCAAATGAATTAAACTCCTAATTGCAATGCAGAAAGGTGTTTTTTTAATGTTTTAGATTGTTTCTGCTCCTCAAGTAAATTTATTGCTACTATGCCCAAACACGTTATTTTAGCGTTTTTATGAACAGTGGCACTGTGTCAGTGCTCTTGAGTGAAAGAAGAGACCGCAGCTCCACAGATGCTGAAAAGCTGTTTTCCCTGTAAGAGAATGTCACATTATTCAATGTTAAGTTCAAAGCTTACCAAAATGAAAGATATTGGTTTCAAATGAAATAAACTCTTATTTACAATGCAGAAAGGCGTTTCTTTAATGTGTTAGATTATTTCTGCTCCTCAAGTAAAGTTAGTGCTACTATATCCAAACAGCTTATTTTAGCGTTTTTATGAACATTTGCACTGTGACAGTGCTCCTGAGTGAAAGAAGAGAACCCACCTCCACAGATGCTGAAAAGCTGTTTTCCCTGAAAGAGAATGTCACTTTATGCAATGTTAAGATCAAAGCTTGCTAAAATGACACAAATTGGTTTCAAATGAATTCAACTCTTATTAGCAATGTAGAAATGTGTTTCTTTAATGTCTTATTAGATGATATCTGCTCCTCAAGTAAACTTGGTTCTGTTTGGGCGCTACTATGCCCAAACAGCTTATTTTAGCGTTTCTATGAACAGTGGCACTGTGACAGTGCTCCTGAGTGAAAGAAGAGACAGCAGCCCCACAAATGCTGAAAAGCTGTTTTCCCTGTAAGAGAATGTCACTTTAAGCATTGTCAAGATAAAACCTTGTCAAAATGAAAGAGATTGGTTTCAAATGAACTAAACTCTTATTTGCAATGCAGAAAGGCGTTTCTTTAATGTGTCAGATCGTTTCTGCTCCTCAAGTAAAGTTAGTGCTACTATGCCCAAACAGCTTATTTTAGCGTTTCTACGAACAGTGGCACTGTGACAGTGCTACTAAGTGAAAGAAGAGAACCCACCTCCGCAGATGCTGAAAAGCTGTTTTCCCTGTAAGAGAATGTCACTTCATGCAATGTTAAGATCAAAACTTACCAAAATGAAAGATATTGGTTTCAAATGAAATAAACTTTTCTCTGCAATGCAGAAAGGCGTTTCTTTAATGTGTTAGATTGTTTCTGCTCCTCAAGTAAAGTTAGTGCTAATATGCCCAAACAACTTATTTTAGCGTTTCTATGAACTGTGGCACTGTGACAGTGCTCCTGAGTGAAAGAAGAGACCGTAGCTCCACAGATGCTGAAAAGTTGTTTTCCATGTAAGAGAATGTCACTTCATGCAAAGTTAAGATCAAAGCTTGCTAAAATGAAACATATTGGTTTCAAATGAATTCAACTCTTATTAGCAATGCAGTAAGGCGTTTCTTTAATGTCTTAGATGATATCTGCTCCTCAAGTAAAGTTAGCGCTACTATGGCCAAACAGCTTATTTTAGCGTTTCTATGAACAGCGGCACTGTGACAGTGCTCCATAGTGAAAGAAGACACCGCAGCTCCACAGATGCTGAAAAGCTGTTTTCCCTGAAACAGAATGTCACTTTAAGCATTGTCAAGATAAAACCTTGCCAAAATGAAAGAGATTGGTTTCAAATGAATTAAACTCTTATTTGCAATGCAGAAAGGCGTTTCTTTAATGTGTCAGATAGTTTCTGCTCCTCAAGTAAAGTTAGGGCAGAAAAGACCGCAGCTCCACAGATGCTGAAAAGCTTATTTTAGCGTTTCTATGAACAGTGGCACTATGCCCAAACAGCTTATTTGAGCGTATCTATGAACAGTGGCACTGTGACGGTGCTACTAAGTGAAAGAAGAGACCGCACCTCCACAAATGCTGTAAAGCTGATTTCCCTCTAAGAGAATGTCACTTTATGAATGTTAAGTTCAAAGCTTACCAAAATGGCAGATATTGGTTTCAAATGAAATAAACTCTTATTTGCAATTCAAAAAGGGGTTTCTTTAATGTGTTAGATGATTTCTACTCCTCTGTAAAGTTAGTGCTACTATGCCCAAACGACTTATTTTAGCGTTTCTATGAACAGTGGCACTGTTACAGGGCTCCTGAGTGAAAGAAGAGACCTCAATTCCACAGATGCTGAAAAGCTGTTTTCCCTGTAACAGAATATCACTTCATGCAATGTTAAGATCAAAGCTTGCTAAAATAAAAGATATTGGATTCAAATGAATTAACTCTTATTTTCATAGCAGAAATGCGTTTCTTTATTGTGTTAGTTGATTTCTACTCCTCAAGTACAGATAGTGCTACTATGCCCAAACAGATTATTTTAGCGTTTATATGATTGGTGGCACTGTGTCAGTGCTCCTGAGTGAAAGAAAAGAACGGAGCTCCACGGATGCTGAAAAGCTGTTTTCCCTGTAAGAGAATGTCACTTAATGCAAAGTTAAGATCAAAGCTTTCTAAAATGAAAGATATTGGTTTCAAATGAATTAAACTCATAATTGCAATGCAGAAAGGTGTTTTTTTAATGTGTTTCTGCTCCTCAAGTAAAGTTAGTGCTACTATGCCCAAACAGCTTATTTTAGCGTTTCTATGAACAGTGGCACTGTGACAGTACTCCTGAGTAAAAGAAGAGAACGCAGCTCCACAGATGCTGAAAAGCTATTTTCCCTGTAAGAAAATGTGACTTGAAGCATTGTGAAGATAAAACCTTGTCAAAATGAAAGAGATTGGTTTCAAATGAATTAAACTCTTATTTGCAATGCAGAAAGGCGTTTCTTTAATGTGTCAGATCGATTCTGCTCCTCAAGTAAAGTTAGTGCTACTATGCCCAAACAGCTTATTTGAGCGTATCTATGAACAGTGGCACTGTGACAGTGCTACTAAGTGAAAGAAGAGAACGCACCTCCACAGATGCTGAAAAGCTATTTTCCCTCTAAGAGAATGTCACATTATTCAATGTTAAGTTCAAAGCTTACCAAAATGAAAGATATTGGTTTCAGATGAAATAAACTCTTATTTACAATGCAGAAAGGTGTTTCTTTAATGTGTCAGATCGTTTCTGCTCCTCAAGTAAAGTTAGTGCTACTATGCTCAAACAACTTATTTTATTGTTTCTATGAATAGTTGCACTGTGTCAGTGCTTCTGACTGAAGAAGAGCCCACAGCTCCACAGATGCTGAAAAGCTGATTTCCCTGTAAAGAGAATGTCAGTTTATGCAATGTTAAGAGCAAAGCTTGCCAATATGAAAGATGTTTTTGTCAAATAAAACAAAACTTTATTTGCAGCGTAGAAATGCATTTCACTAATATATTAGATGTTTTCTGCTCCGCAAGTAGAGTTAGTGCGTTGATGCCCAAATAACTGAGTTTTGCGTTTCTATGAACAGTGACACTGCGACAGTGCTCTTGAGTGAAAGAAAATAACGGAGCTCCACGGATGCTGCAAAGCTGTTTTCCCTGTAAGAGAATGTCACTTAATGCAAAGTTAAGATCAAAGCTTTCTAAAATGAAAGATATTTGTTTCAAATGAATTAAACTCCTAATTGCAATGCAGAAAGGAGTTTTTTAATGTGTTAGATTGTTTCTGCTCCTCAAGTAAAGTTAGTGCTACTATGCCCAAACAGGTTATTTTAGCGTTTCAAACAGTGGCACTGCGTCAGTGCTCTTGAGTGAAAGAAGAGACCGCAGCTCCACAGATGCTGAAAAACTGTTTTCCCTGTAAGAAAATGTAACATCATGCAATGTTAAGATCAAAACTTACCAAAATGAAAGATATTGGTTTCAAATGAAATAAACTTTTCTGTGCAATGCAGAAAGGCGTTTCATTAATGTGTTAGATTGTTTCTGCTCCTCAAGTAAAGTTAGTGCTACTATGCCTAAACAGTTTATTTTAGTGTTTCAATGAATAGTGGCACTGTTACAGTGCTCCTGAGTGAAAGAAGAGACCGCACCTCCACAGATGCTGAAAAGCTGATTTCGCTCT